>LR812519.1:24083638-24166138 GCA_903798195.1 Danio kyathit | reverse complement strand
GAAAAACACATTATCGCATTATTACCAAAGCTGATGAGAGCAATTAATCTGCTGCATGTGCAGCTGCATTTATAATCCGTTTCTTTCCTCATTAGCTGCCCTGACCAATTCTGTTGCTCAGAAAAAAAGAAATGGACACAGAAAAGCAAACTAGAAAAGATCTCTTTTTTTGTCTTTGGTTTAGTGAACTCAAACCAGTGATTTTGTGCTTTGTTGCACTTGGTGAACCATTCTGAAATGTATCTATATTCTATGCTTACCTTGCTTGTGTGTTATTTTTTTTTGTTTGTTTTTTGATAGTGATTCTCACTAAAAAGAAAAAAGTCATCCTCTTCCCCTAATGGTCCTATCAATAAGGATTTTGGCCCTATCCCAATTCTACCCCTTAGCCCTTCCCCTTATAAAAAAAAAAGCTAAATTTTGTGATCTATATTCCCTAATAATAACTCTTGTATAGCAGTCAACTCAAATAGCAGATGCTCAAATACCCTGTCACGCCCCATTCACACGAGGCTTCAGCTTCAACGCTTGACAGAGGGCGTGTCTGAAGTTGGGGCTGACGCAATCGTCATAGCAGCGTCAGCCAATGAAATTAGTCAGCAATAGGCCACTGTTGGAGCTGGTGTATTTGCATACAGCGATCTGATTGGCTGACGCTTCCGTCGGCGCTTGAAAATTTGAGCATGTCCCAACTTCTGCAGCGAGCAACGCCTCTGAAGCGGCGCCGACGGATCCACAATGCAGTTCGGCAACGCCTGACGTCACCCATTCAAAGTGAATGGGAAGCGTTGAAGCTGACGCCTCGCGTGAATGGGGCGTCAGAAACGTCTAGTGGCTGGGAATGGGCTTTTTACAGTGTCTGGTATAATGTTAATGTTGTTTTGGTGTATTTAGATGAAAATGGCCACCGTGTAAATGCACAGTACAGTTACGATCTTATTGTGACATTAGATCGTTATGATAACATGATATACACTCTCAGAAATAAAGGTACAGGAGCTGTCACTGGGGTAGTACCTTTTCAAAAGGTAAATTTTTGTACCTAAAGGGTCCATGATGGTACCTCAAGGGTACTTTTTAGGTACATTTGGGTACTAATATGCTCTTTTTAGGTACCACTGTGGACTATTTGGGTACAAACATGTATCTTTTGAAAAGGTACTGCCCCAGTGACAGCTCCTGTACCTTTATTTCTGAGAGTGTATGCCTTCAGTGATTTCCTGGAGATAAATACCAAAAAATAACACAACTGGAATAACTACAGCAGTCGCCATCGTCTGATCTCATATAAAGCAAGAGATCGTTATGACATATGTGCAGGTGCTGTAGTGCTGTGGGGTAAATTTTAAAGCCCTTCCCCTTCACCCTCTGTTTTAAGGCCAAGGTGTCACAGTTGTGGATCTATCTGTTCTTCTTGTATGTATGTGTGTGTGTGTGTGGGAAGTGGGTGTGTTTGTTTGGGTATATCTTCACCGCGTGGAGTGTGTGTGTTTACATTTATCAGCTGGGTTATTACGTGTCTTGTTACCACTCATCTCACTCAGCTGTTTTCATTCAACCACAGCTGTTGCGCATTACCGCGCGCCTTTATATGTTCAGTGTTTGTAGATAGCATTTGTCAGTCCGTTGTTTGTTCACCTCTGTGTCTGCTTCCTGTTAGGCACTCTTGCTAAATCCGCTGGTGGTGAATCGTTATAAGTCTGTTATATTTGGGCCTTATGCACGTCCCCGTTTCATTGATGTTGTTGCAACTGCCTGCACTGATGACAATCATATTAGTGAGAAACTTCACCCCGGATCTGCTACTCTGATGAACTATTACCGCTGGTAAGCGTGTCGATTTCCTTGAGAGTTGCTCCATAGCACTGACATCCCCTTCCCTCGATATCTGGTAAGATATGTGAGAGACTTCACTTCGGATCTGTTTCTCGGATGAACTATTACCGCTGTTTAGCGTGTTGGATTCCTTGTGAGGAGCACCCTTGCTCTACACAATTCCTCTATATCTGGTGAGATCAATACCAGTTGTGACTCTTATTATCTCTATTAATAAATCATCTTGCATTCACTTGCATTTGGGTCTCCTGTGTATATTTGTAACACAAGGGGAAGGGGAAGGGCTAGGGGTACAAAAATATAATTGGGATTGGGCCTTTAACTGAAACATATTTACATCATTGTCCTCAATATAATCTAAACATATGCAATGAAGTTTAAAAAGCGCACAACTGATCCGAACTGACAGCACTTCTACACTCAAAAAAACATCACACACCATTGTTCCATTCCTCAAAACTGTAGACACAAGTAACTTACCATTCCTAAGGGATTTGCTTCTTCTATGGCCGTCCACTGTGGTAAAAAAAAAAAAAAAAGCTGCTGCCAGAATATCAATACTCTGCTTCACCATATATTGATGTAGATTAGAATATCAAATGTACAGCTTGCTGAAGCTGACAAATGTCCACTTGGATTTGTTATCCTCTGCAATTGCACTGAAGGCATAAGCTAATACTAATATTGCTTCACAACAAATCTTTATTTCCAACACATAACCACTTTATAAGATATTGCATTGACTATTGTACAGTATATGACCAAAAATAATAATTCGGTGAAAATTACTTTATTGTTGCATTATATATTATATTAGTTATATTAGTATTATATTAGTTTATAATTATTATTATTATTATTATTAGGAGCTGAAGGAAATGTCTGGGGAGAGAGAAGTATAGGGTTCTCTTCTGAAGTTTGGGGTTCTCTCCTAAACTCTGAAATATCCTCCTTATCCTCTTATCTTTGAATTATGGGGGGAGGGGGGGGGGGGGGGGGTCACTGTACACATTTCAATGTATGAAATGTGAAATGAATGCAGAGTATCAGTTTGTGCCCTTAGATCTGAACTGTGCTGAATTGATGTAAAAATGACAGTGATTGCTATAGGAGTTTTAGCATTAAATGCATTTTTTGGACCATTTTCATAGTATCTCACAGAACTTCCATTTTACTCAAAGCTCTGTAACCAGATTGGAGTTTATCCAGTCCCTTGTATATCTGATACAAATGTGTTTAGAGGATGACTGGAGCTGCATTCTCTCCTCTGTATTGAAAACGTTTTAAACTAACATGGCAAATATCATGCCTAGCCATATGATTTCTAAAAAATACTAAAATACTAAAACTTAATATGTCTCTGTGTGAACGAGCTCTGTACAATACACACAAGTTGTGATGCTTGATTTTATATTAAATAGGAGTCTGTTGCATTAGTTAGTGGTGTCTCAACAAACTAGTTTTAGCAATGACCATATGCTCATGTTAAAAGGAATAATATGTGATTTCCACATTTGCTGTCTCATTATGATGGCACAAAATCCATCTTTAGAGTTGGTCATCATCAGATTGGTTATCATCCCTGACTTCATTAGCATTTCATCATTTCAGAATTGTTTGTTTTATTTAAATATTTTTTTAATTTAACATTTTCTATAGGATTATATACAACAACACATTTGTGTATACAGATAAGTCTGTACCAAAGGCAAAAATTGGAACTAATTTAACAGAAAAACTCAAGCACACACAATTTAATATGGTGGGGGGAAATACTGCATACAATTTTATTAAAACAGGAAAAATCAAGAGAATCATAAAAATAAATAAATAAAAATTTGTTGAAACTGGGGTGAATTTATGTGTATTATCTTTCATTCCTAAATGATGTTGGGTGTCCAAACTTATTTTAATGAATATAACTGTTTAATAAAACTGTTTTGTTTAAATGTAATAAAAATTGGCTAAATTGTCTGAGAAATTAAAAAAATTATATGTATTCATGTATATATTTGCAGATGTAAGGTTTAATTTGAATAAATTATGACATGGCTATTGTAACTTGTAAAAAGAGAACTCAAGCCAACTGAGTGCTGTAAAATGCAATAAGTTAAGGCAACTCAAACAGTTTGGGGAAACCGATTGCTACAAACCATTTGAGTAAAAAATCTATATAAGTACTGTGAACTTACGCCATTTAAGTTGAAGTAATGAGGTATTTAATTAACTCATTACCTTCAACACTGAGTTCAAAACTCCTTTCAAATGAGTAGAATTAACTTTCAGTAAATTTTGAGTTAACTACACTCATTTCGTTTGATAAAGTTGACTGTTGGGTTTTACAGTGTACTAATGATACTACTACTACTACTACTACTACTACTACTATTAATAATATTGATGATGATGATGATGATGATGATGATGATAATAAAACACAATGTGTAATTTTATATTATCACACTTTGGACATTATCATGTCCATGTTTCATTAAACAAAGTTACTGTATTTAAATATTCATTTGGTTTTGCATTTAAAATATTGTATGTGTATTCCAGTGTAAAACAAAAATCCTCCTTTAAAAGCAGCATGTTTATTCAGCGAGTTCCGCCTCTGAACTGCTCAGGTTCAGATGCTCTGTCATTGGCTCTGACTGTTTGTTATTGTTCTCATCTGCACCAATCCGTAAGAATGGGGAAAATAATATACAAGATGATGCAGCTGTTAGGATTTCAGTTAGTCAGAGTGAAAGTTTTTCAGAGATGATTCAAGTCAGCCAAAGCACTAATAAATTAGCTTAAAAATAATTATAAGCCTGAAACATTATCTTAATCTTAAATACACATGCACATAAGAGCATCTACAGAAAAATGTCAAATTCAGATTTACAGTATAAGCAAGATCTTTCATTGATATTCCTCATGGTGTGAACTCGATGAAACTGACTGCTTTATTTGAAAATGACTCTGAAGTCATAGTGAATGAGAGTCTAGTGATAGCATTAACATTCTGCTCTGACTGTGTCTCCACCTCCTCTCTTTCTCTTCTCTTCTCTTTTCTTTTTGTTTGCCATTCAGGATTGATGCTTCATTGCATTACGTGTTACTGCTGCCACAGCACAAATTCTGAAAGAGAGTGATGGAAAGAAAGAGGTCACCTTTACACACCATTCATTCGTTTACAGAACAGTCGACCTAAAATCTAAATTGTCTTTTATACACCCATGTGTTGTTCCAAAACCATGTGACTTTTAAAAGTAGATAAAGAAATTTTTAAAAGATTATACTTTACTAGAGTGTTGTGTTAACCAATATTGACAATAATTGTGATAGCTGTAATATTAAAAATTGATACATTGTTATCATATTAAATGAGTCTGCTGGATTAAATAGTGGTGTCACAACAAACTAGTTAGCTAGTTATTAGTTAACAAACAGTAGCAATGACCATATGCTCATGGTAAATAGAATAATCCGTGATCAAGACACAAATAATCTAGTGCCAGCACCATTATGGAGCTTTAAACTCCCACATGTAATTAGTTCGTACTTGGTTAAAGGCTCTTCATTTAAGTATTTTGTTTTTATTGTATACTAATTGTTCCTATTGTATATAAAGCTGTGATTTGTTTGGTGAAAAAATATAATGAATGAATGAAAGAGGATGACACTGTGGCTCAGTGGTTAGCACTGTCACCTTACAGCTAGAAGGTTGCTGGTTCGAGTCCCAGCTGGGCCAGTTGCATTTCTGTGTGGAGTTTGCATGTTCTCCTCATGTTGGCGTGAGTTTCCTCTGGGTGCTCTGGTTTCCCCCACAAGTTTAAAGACATGCAGTATAAGTGAATTGAATGAACTAAAATTGGCAGTAGTGTATGTGTGTAAATGAATGTATGGATGTTTCCCAGTACTGGGTTGGAGCTGGAAGGGCATCCGCTGTGTAAAACATATGCTGGATAAGTTGGCGGTTCATTCCGGTGTTACAACCTCTGATAAATAAAGTGACTAAGCCGAAGGAGAATGAATGAATGAATGAATGAAGATTAATTTGCATATAAAATAAATAAATTATAAATATTGCAACATATCATTATGCTTAATTCATCTAATTACATTTCAAGTGTTCACACTTAGCTGATAATTGATTATAAAGCTTGTTTGTCCCGGGAGAGAGCCCTGAGCTCATAAGGTCCTTGAGCCCGGGGCTCCCTCCCGTTTGCAAGGCGAGAGGGGAGTTTGAGCTCAGGTAGATCTCGAGAACTCCTCTACTGTAGTAACTAATGAACAGATAGTGATTGCTCTTAAGAGATAACTACTTACTAGGTGCATGTCTATGGTGCTGATTTAGATTAGTCAATTAACTTAAGTTGCATGTTTTTAGACGGTGGGAGGAAAACGGGGAACCAGGGGGAAACCCGCGTGAGCACGGGGAGAAAGAGTAAACTCCACACAGAAACGTTGGCTGACTTCGTATGGATTAGAACCAGGGATGTCTTGCTGTGAGGCAACAGTGCTAACCACTGGGCCATCATGCCCCCCATCTAGGAAAGGAGGAGGAGTAGGGGTGGAAGGGGGGATTCTTCAAAACGAAGATGGCTGTCATATGGAACTTAGGGTATTTATAGTGGCTTAGGAATCGTCTGATTGGTGAATCATAAATTGAATAATGCGGGGCCGGCTGCAAGCAATCATAAGCACGTGATCCTCTGGAAATTAGTTTATAAATAAACTTTACATAGTGAGAAAGCTGATATTGCAGCCTTATTCTAATCGCTCATCAATAGGGGAGAAAATGAAATTAATTGAATTTAAATATTAATAAAAAGTAAATTGTCTACAACTATTTGCTTTTATAATGGCTACAATTAGTCATAAAACCATCTAACAAAAAACAGAAATAAATAGATTTACTATTTTTAAAGGTACTCTTATTTTTAAAGTTAAGTGGTATCAAACAATTTATATGGACTGAATATAAACAAACATATTAAATGTAGGAATGTTCGACTTAATTTGTTTAAATTCAGCCCATATAAATTGTTTGCAACCACTGACCTTAAAATTATTTTTATTTTTTTTATTTTTTTACCATAGACACTGGTTTATGAGTTCAGCAGAGATCATCCCTTAGAAAATGTTTATACGACAACATATTCAGCCAAAAGCAGGAAACTTTGTATGTGTTTTGCCTTTACATTTACAACAATGTGGTTTTGGGACTAAAAATGCATAGATCTGAAAATGGGATACAAATTGGCAGTGTAAACACCAAGAAATGAGTCTTTGAAAATGATGACATCATGCGCGTGCATGGTATGTGTGAGTGAGCAACTTCCGGTGACCTCCGTCTACGCGAGCGACTGCAACTGATGACCAGGTGGGCGTGTCGAGCCATCGACTGCACTATTGTCATCGCTTTCTAACAGGTACTGTTCACTAACAAGTGTGACTTCCCTAAATACTGACCTAGCATACTTAATATAGAGTTTTTGTAAATGCAGAAAGTTTTGAAAATATTATAATGTAAACATACAACTTTTTTAAAAATGTGATATAGTGAGTTTTTATTGATGTCTAGTAACCAATACATGCTCATTAGGCAAATGTGCCCAGGGATTTATTTTTGAAAACTGAGAAATATGTGCTCGTAGGTACATATAGCTGTATTGTGTGTGTAAAATAAATGTTAAGGGGTGGTACCTCTGACTGCTTACCTCCATATGGATGTCTTTTCCACCATGACTGGTTTGCTTGGTAGCTTGCCACGTATGGTGCCAAACTTGGGAGCATACCTGCCAACATGTGGTTCGTAAATTCCGGGAGACCCCCCCCCCCCCCCCATCCCCCCACCCCCCTTCATACGCTAATTTACATATTACTGACGTCATCGCGTTCTACCATTTCTGTTTGTTTAACAGCCTATGGTAAATAAATGGGGTATTTTATATTTGCACTACGCTTTATGTAAGCTTGTCAATTTAACTAAATTTATTGCTGTTTGAATACAGTATATCATTATAGATGAGTAGGGAATTTGCAGTAATCTCTCAGACACAGGGGCGTAGCAAGGGGGGGGGGATATGTTCCCCTCACTTTTAGAGATAGACCGTTTAGAAAAAGGTGATTAAGAATGTAAACTTTTAGATTTCATACAGCTGTCCCCCCCACTTTTAAAATGTCCACTCCTCCCCTGCTCAGACGTAATATACTCAGACAAGTTCTGAAACTCTCACTTAAAACATCTCTGATTGTGCAACAAGAATAAACGGTCAAATTAAATTGTTAAAATAAAGGAGAAGCAGATCGGGTTGACTGTACAAGGGAAATACTTTCAAACTGCCACCTGTTCTAAATCATTTGCCGTCGGTACGCAGAGAGGTGCTCTGCTCTCAGGCTGCAGGGGAGGCTCATTGAGAAGAGTAGGGACGGCACAGTAATGGACAAACGACAGTCTATAAAAATCGCCAGTAACACACAAAAAAGTCGCTAGATTTGTCGCTAGTCGCTTTTTTAAAAATTTGTCGCTAAGTTGGCAGCACTGGCGCAAACTGAAGAGCGGGGAGCGGGAGAAGTGAGAGGTTTGGGGAGATGGGGGCGCGCGAACTGTAGCGCGTGACCGGAAGAGCACAAGCACCAAGTTTCAGCCCGGACTGTACCAAAATGCTGAGGGGCGGGGGCGGGGGAATTCCGGGAGTTTACCGGGAGACAGAACAATACGGGAGACGGGTCTGAAATACGGGAGACTCCCGGGAAAAACGGGAGTGTTGGCAGGTATGCTTGGGAGGCAGGGGGAAAGGCCCAGGGTTCGAGTCTGTTGAAGGACAGTTCCAAAATCAGCTAAAGCAAAACCCCCCAAAAAAAGAGCAGTGTGATACCATAGTAAAAGCATTTGATCGCTACGGGTTTTTTCTTCTAGTTTGCTTTTGAAAAAACACTATGAGTTGTGTTTAGGGAAGAGGTGAGTGGGTCAGTCGATATCAACCTGATATATTATGCATGACAACAAGCCTTTCTCTCATGGACGTGCCTTTAAGGACGTTGAGGTGAGCAGAAATGTACACAGCAGACTCTAGTGGATTAATGAAAAATGGCGCATATGAGAAAACAAGCCCCAGTAACATATTTAAGATTGTCAAAAATGTACACGGTGGCCTCTCGTGCATATGTGAAAACAAAAACTGCAACAAGACATAGTCCAAGCTACATATTTCTTGGTTCTAAAAAATGTATCTCTGGGCACATTACTCCAATGAGCCTGGGTTGCATGTAAACACAGCCTTCGTAGGAAACCATGGAAGTTTGCCGGATGGACATGCATTCTGGTTCACTGGTTTGAAACTACTTGTTTCATGTGCCAAGTGCTAACCAAATTAACTCTGTCTACTCTTTGCTACCATGTGTCCACATTTTATAAACTTGGACTGCTTAGACTACTGTTTAAAGTACTTTATTTTGTCTGGTATAAAAATGTTTCAGACCAGAACTATTTTACCATTACCTTCATGGTAAGGAATGTTTTCCTATACTCCCCCACATAAACACAAATCCGCACACCCTCAGCATCCTGCCTGTAAGTCTCTTCCTCTGCCACACAGCGAGAGGAACGATGAGTAAGCAGCTCTCCAGCTGGGCAACTCCCCATCAACATTTTATAATGACTCTGGCCTCTGACCAGACAGTAGGAGGGTTACACACACACACACACACTTACAAATAAAATCCAAAATCAGCATTTGCAACCACCAAGGCTCATCCCAAACTACCACCTACATCTCAGCACGCTGGCCCAACCAATCCACTCCAAATGCTGTCTGAGCTTGTGGCCTAGTGTTTACAACAAAATCAATGTACCATGCCAGGAACCGTCAGCAGCAAAGCATTCTGTGATGTTACACTAATCTAATCACATGTCCAGAGCGAGCCATAAAGGTGGTATTTCATAAGCCTCATTGGTGTTGAAGGCGAGCAAAAAGCTGTCCAAATGTGGCTCGTCTCTCTCTCTCTGAGAGCAGACTGATAGAGTCCCAGCTCATTTAAGACGCACATCAATGCCAGTAATAGCATCTGAAGGACTGCATGCTCCAAGAGAGAAGGCTGCATTTGAGGTCTAAGTGAGCTTTTGTTTGCTAGTGCTTTTATTGATTTGTGCTTATTACGAATGTGTGCATGTTAGAGAAAGTTCTGGGGCCACCATAGGTGGGCTGAAGAAAAGCTAAAGAGGCAATTTATCCAGCACTTGCAATAGCACACAGTGGTTATTTGACATTGTTAAGATGCACTCTCTTCAGATATTTCCATCTCTTCATTTAGAATCAGAAATAGTGCTGTTTTCTTATCTCTTTCTTTGGATGAGAATGTTCAACACTGCAAAAAGATGCAGCCTGATGGGTTATTTTATGTTTGGTTGTTTTGAAAGCTATGCCATTACATTAAAAATTAGATAAAATGAGAATAATGAGTAAATTATCAGTAACTTACTGGCAATAATTATTTAGTAGTTGCTATATTTTGTAACAAGTTATAATCACTTAACATAAAGTAAATTAAACAGCAAGAGCCCCTATAATGGGTTTTTGAAAATGACCTTCCATTCAGTGTGTAACCCAGCTCTAAGAGAAGTGAAATATCCAGCTTAAATATCTAAGGCTTAAATCTGAAAGTGGACAGTGTTTAAAACTATTGATTCATCTATAAAAGAGTCGACTCATAGTGTTTCAAATGAATTGTCGGGGTAACGAATGTTGGCGTGATGTCGATACGGAACTCAAACCCCTCTGGTTAACTCTAACCATCGTTAAAAGCGTGCCGCTTTGTTTATGGATTTAAACGCGTTTGTGAGATCGTGATCCACTGCAGTTTGTCATTGCTATGGCCACCGTCAGCTGTTCCTACAAATCTATTTTAAAACATTAATAACAAGTAATAAAAAAAAGAAAAGAAAAGAACAAGTACCGTACTTATAACATGTTTGTAATTCAATGTTTGCACCGCAGCATAGTGAATCTTCTTAAACCAAGGTAAATGTTTTGAAAGTTTGATTTTGTTTTGCGTCCAGGAAAATGATCATTTTATGAATTATTTCATCATTTATCTTGGCTACTTACCAGTGTGTCCATGTCTGGAGCATTAGAAAGTTTCTCTGTGATGCCTCTGGCTTTGTTTTCTTTTGATCATGGATTCCGCCTATTGTCTGCTATTTTAGCCCAGAGGCTTTTAAAGTGTGGTCTGGGGGTTTATAGGGGGTCTATTATTATCTGGAAAGTTAAATAAATTTTTTTTGTCTTTTTTTTAGTTCACACTTTCTAAATTTAAGAATAGTGCATGTCTTTCTAAGGAGTTGTTAGGATTGGTGGATATTAGTGGTTTCTGTACAGTATATCTGCTTTCAAACTAAATTTTCTAAAACAAAGACCTTAATAACCTTTAACAAATGTAATAGATTTCATCCTTTTACACACACAGCTATCAAATTGTTCAATATTTTCAACAAAGTAAAAAAAAACATGTATACTGTATGTCAACCATATTCTTATTCAGAAAATGCCAACACATTATATGATTTACTCAAGTTTCACAATGTGAACTAAAAACAATATTAAGTAGCAAAATCGATGACTAGGAGTCTGTTCTTGGTACCTCGCTTATCTAAGGATCTAAGATGATTTGACAGATCCTGCATCTTTTAGTCTTGATAACTGATCTCTTTCTAATTTGGTTCTTCAAGCAAGTTCGAAAATCAGATTAAAATGTCTGGATGAACTGATCTGAGATTGCTGCATGTGTTGTGAAGAACAGATCTACCGATCCTCGAAATCATGATCAGCAATGCAACGATTGGTTGACGGCAGAGCAGCGTAATGACATCAGATTAATATTCAATTATCCATGTGAGCAAAATTACATAAAATTTGTAGCAAACAGTTTGTTAAATATGATAAGCAATAACTTTCCACATTTGTTGTTGGCTGCAGGCGTTACACTTTCATGTGTCAAGAGTACTTAGCAATTTAGGCTATTGAGTTTTACATTTAGAGTGGATTTTCTAGTAACTCAGGCCTATTCAAGTTTCTTAATCAGTGTAAGTAATGACTAACTGTTTAAATTAATTTTGCAAATCATTTTGATATCAGTAAAGGAGTCTGCAAAATTGGCGAAGCATCAAATCACCGTCATATTAGCTGTCAGAACATGTGCATAACTGCATAAATTAATATTCCTAAAAAAACAGTAGAATAATGTGCATGTCTATTGTCATACACAAATTGTACTAAAGCTAGTACCATAAAATAGTACGCGTTAATTAAAATATGTCCATATTATAAATGTTCTCTTTAAACCCCTTGGGGAGAACCACACCATGACAGTCTTTACTTTTAATTCAGAGTGCAGATTGTATAGGTGTTATTTATATATAAATAAATAAATAATTTTAATCATATTATTATATATATAATTTTTTTTAACTATTTACTATTTTCCTAAGTGTATATAACTACTACTGTAAAAACAATATCAGAATTCGGTACATACTTTCAGTATTACCTTTGCTTAAAAAGACCCGATCTAATCCTGTTTATATGAAATAAGCCTGCTCTTGGGGTCCGTTCTTCGTACCTCGCTTAAATGATCTAAGATGATTTGGCAGATCCTGGATCTTTTAATTTTGATAACTGATCGCTGGCTTATTTGGTTCTTCAAACAAGTTCGCGAATCAGGTTTGAACGTCTGGATGAACTGATCTGAGATCACTGTGTGTGTTGTGAAGGACAGATCTATTGATCCTCTAAATCATGATCAGCAATGCAACGATTGGCTGATGGCACAGCAGCGTAATGACATCATCTGATTAATATTCAATTATCCATGTGAGCAAAATGACATAAAATTTGCAGTAAACAGTTTGTTAAATATGATACGCAATAACATGTATACATTTTAGAGCACATTTTCTTTATTATAGTAACCTAGGCCTATTTAAGTTTCTTTATCAGCGAATTTAAACTAATTTTGCATCAAAAAAGCATTTAGATATCGGTAAAGGTGTCTGCAGCTTCTGCAAAGCATCAAATCACCATCATATTAGCTGTCAAAACATGTTCATGGCTGCATAATTTATTATTCCTTTAAAAAACAGACAAAAAACAGTTGAATATTGAGCATGTCTATATCAGACACAAACTGTAAAGCTGGGTCGGTACCTTAAAATAGTACGCGTTTGTATATAAAAAGTCAATATTGATAAATGTTCTCTTTGAACCCCTTGGGTAGAACCACCCGATGACAGTCTTTGTACTTTTATTTCAGAGTGCAGATTGCATAAGTTTTATTTATATATTTTTAAAAAAGTATATGTATATAAACATTCATTCATTCATTCATTTTCTTTTCGGCTTAGTCCCTTTATTAATCTGGGGTTGCCACAGTGGAATGAACAGCCAACTTATCCAGCACGTTTTTACACAGCGGATGCCCTTCCAGCCGCAACCCATCTCTGGAAAACATCCACACACACTCATACACACTCATACACTACGGACAATTTAGCCTACCAAATTCACCTGTACCGCATGTCTTTGGACTGTGGGGGAAACCGGAGCACCCGGAGGAAACCCTCGCGAACACAGGGAGAACATGCAAACTCCACACAGAAACGCCAACTGACCCAGCCAAGGTTCTAACCAGCGACCTTCTTGCTGTGAGGCGACAGCGCTACCTGCGCCACTGCGTCGCCTTGTATATAAACATAAATATTTTAAATTATTATAAATCATAAATGTATATATATATATTTTTTTTTTTAAACTATTTTACTATTTTCCCAAGTGTATATAACCTATAGGTTACTACTGTAAAGAAAATATCAGCATTTAGTAAATGCTTTAGGATTACCTTTGCTTGAAATGAGCCGATCTAATCCTGTTTATATGAAATAAGCCTGCTCCCCAGCAGGTTTGATCTACCAGAACTGTTGCTATGGCAACAACTCTTGGATATGTTTTGAAGAATGAAACAATCCTGGATCGTGTCAAATTGTCAATAATTAAATCCAACTGAGTAATCCACGTACAAAGAACGAACCCCTTGTCCACATGAAATCTTTGATTTTTTTTAGCCCATGATTGAATCAGTTTATTTACTTATGTAAATGTGGGTAAATATATATTTATTCATTTTTATATATATATCAGCAATATTTTAACTAATATGCAAATGCTTATGATTTATTTACAATAGAGCTTGTAAAGTAGTATTTTAGTAGCTATATAATATGAGAGACTTGATTGGTTTACCAAACTAGTGGAATTAATCAGATTTGCATTGTGAACCTTAAAAGTTTAGAAGTAGTTAATAGTTTTTATTTCATGGTTTAGGTTTTTAGTTACGATACTCCCAAAAGTATTCTGCATAAATCTGCAGATTTCTTATAAAAGTCTGAGCAGAAACAGCTAAAAAATTCTGCTGAATCTGTCTCACCCTGCTGGTAACATACTGTACCAATCAGAATCTTAAAATAACATAAATAGGAGCAAAGGAATGAGAAAGAAAGGGGTGTTTAGTGACTAGCAACTGAAACTAGGAAGGGTTCAGTGTGGGCAGATCATTGTTAGCTGTCATTGTTAGAGCGCACTACCAAAGTACAGTACATTCAGCATCTGGCTCATATTAGCAATTGCCATCAGATTCTCAAGACTGTCATTGAAAGTTTCTTCAAAATCAATATTTGTTCACTGAGAGCTTATTCACCACTATCAAGTGACATCAAAAGTTTTGTTTGGCTGGGAAAATTGCTCTGCAATTGCTCTTTAATTCTTCACTAGCAATCCTATACAACATTTCCTTTTATATTGTTTATAATGGAAAGATTATGGAATACTGTAAATAGCGTTTTATTTATTTATTTTAAGAATTGTGTAAAACAGATTGAGGAAAACACTGAGAATTGCTAATTTAACACAAAGATTTTGCTAAATTTGGGCAAAAGTTGATGTTGACAATTTTTTTTTTTTTACAAAAATAATAGATTTTAACATTAAGGTTTGTTTTGACATTGTGTACATCTGTAAGAAAGTGGTAAATTGTTTGATTAACTGTGTGTGTACAGTCAAGCAAAACTGCACAAAAATGTAAATATAAATTTTTGTGCAGTTTTGCTTGACTGTACACACACAATTAGTAATGCTGGTTCATGTTAATATTTTAGGGTGCTTTCACACATGTAGATTGATTGTTTTGTTCCGAAACAGGGATTCAAATTGTTACAATGTTGCACTTTGCTCTTGGTGCGGTTTGCTTTCAGACGGCAAGGTTTCTAAATGGACCAAAATACTGTAGCTTAAACAGGTCACATGCGAGTAAGCTCTCCTCGCATTGCTCAGAGTTTCACGGTTTCCCTTCCCAGCTGTCCCGCTCAGCTGCCATGCATCCTTGTTTAATTTGTGACGATGAGCAATAAGACATTATAAGCGAAAAGCTCCATGGTGACACGCACAGACATCATCACCAAATATAAATCAAAGGTAAAACTTTCTCATAGCCGTTGGCTAGAATTATGCATTATAGGCTTTACATTATAGAGAGAAATAACAGATAAACCAATACTGCAGTTCGGTCAATTTTCCTAACGAATAAACAGCTCTCGTTAATAGTTCAGCATGCTTTATAGTTCAGTATAGCCGTATATGCCTGTTACATATCCATAATACACTGTGATATTATGATATAGCCTGGTTCGTTAGTTCGGTTTGCTTTCTCACTACAATCAATCTGTTCCGTTTCTGCAGTTTGTTTCAATCAAGCCGAGACCACCTCATTCAGGCGATCTCAGACCGATTGTTATGGTGCGGATCCGAGCGTGATTGCTGGATTCACATATGCCAAACAAACTGCGCTAACTGGGGAAATGCGCCAGGATCTGAAACAAAAGTCTAGGTGTGAAAGCACCCTTAATCTAATTTGCTCGATGGTACTTTGTACTCTATAGTGACAATATTAAGTCAATTATTGCCACAGCGGAATAAACCGCCAACTTATCCAGCAGATCTTTTACGCAGCGGATGCCCTTCCAGCTGCAACCCAACACTGGGAAGCACCCATACACACTCATTCACACTCATACACTACGGACAAT
Source organism: Danio kyathit (assembly GCA_903798195.1). Classification (NCBI taxonomy): domain Eukaryota; kingdom Metazoa; phylum Chordata; class Actinopteri; order Cypriniformes; family Danionidae; genus Danio; species Danio kyathit. The sequence goes on along the minus strand of LR812519.1, from coordinate 24,150,177 downwards.
TTAGCTTACCCAATTCACCTATACCACATGTCTTTGGACTGGTGGGGGAAACCGAAGCACCCTGAGGAAACGCATGCGAACACGGAAAAAACATGCAAACTCCACACAGAAATGCTGTGAAGCGATCGTGCTACCCACTGCTCCACTGTGATGCCCATTAAGTCAATTATTTATATTGGAAACATAATGCCATCTCTGATATTTTAGCATCTGGGTCAACAAGCTGAGATAAATAATATAATCAAATGTATAATGGAAGCTGTGAACAAGCATTATACATTTATTCTTTAATTAATTAACTGTTCAAGGCAATTAACATAAATTTGGTAATGCATAATCTATAAAACACAACATGTTTGTTGTGAAAAATCTTGAAAATTCTTATGGCACACGTAAGTACAGCTCTATCCTTATTGATCAGGAAGTTCTCTGTAGTTCTGTAGCTAAAGAGCAAGATGTGTTTTATCTGAAAGAGTCTTGCCCTCTCAGCAATGCCACTTTTAGCTCTCCTCACAACATTTTGTTTCAGAAAAGTTTAAATAAAAGCATTGATTGCACAGTCGATGTACCTTTGACAGTGAGAAAAAATATGTAATTGCGGACTTAGCGAAGAGAGGTGCTTCTCCAGCTCCTTGCTTTTAAGAGATTTTCTAGTGCGACGAGACAAACAAGCCCTTGATTGTACAGTGAGAGAGAGAGAGTGAGGTGTTTTGCTGATTGTAGTGTCGTACTGAAGGATAAGCTCTGGGTAATTGTGGTGTTGTGAGGATGAAGGATGGACAAACGCATGTGGAGAGACGCACTGCATATTCGCTCATTCCCCTCTCCTTCTCAGAAATGCACCTCTATTCCGTGTTCCCGGAATCACTTTCCATTTTAAAACATCTATGATTTTCTTCATAAACAAAACAATCACATCCCCCAGCGTCTGTCTTACTGGCCTGATATGATTTCTGATTCACGAGCGCAGCCGTTTAGTTTCCATCGGTGCCGACAAGGTTCATGGCCCGTTGGACTTGCTGTAGCATCACAGGAATTTCTTTAAATTGCTTATTATTTCTTCCGTTGACATAAGATATTGATTCTCGAAGCTGGGTGTCCTTCTGAGGTAAATTAGCTCGGCGCGATCATGAGCAACCCTGCAGACTGTTATTATTTCACTTCCCACAGAAGTCGATACCATTTTCGTTTACGGAGCTGGACAGCAGAAGCAGCGGACAGAGTTGCTATATTAGATGGAGTTGGTATAAAGGTCATTCAATTTATTTCATACAGATTTCCTTTTCTCACTTTCACTCAGCCCGCATGCTGATAGAATGACTATGCACACGCAGTTGGTGTTGCTTTGTTCTGCACCCTCTCCCTTTTATTTTCTTTTATCTGTTTCTTTCTCACACACTCAGCTTCTCCGTCATCAGTCGAGACATCTTTCTCTTTCAGCCAATTACTTTTAAATAAGAGTAATGTAACTGTCAGTTTTATGTCAGCCCTTGACAGGAACCACCTACCAACCAATTAAAGACTAATGTAAGCAATGTAACCTTCTGATGAAATCTCTGATTTCTGATTAATAGTGACAGTATGAACTTTAAAGGTAAAGAACTGGAAATGGAAATGTGATTGTTGTTTCGCTAGATAAGACTTTTAGTTGAAGATACAGGTCAGTGGATGAACATTTTTATCATTTTCACAAGATACAACTGTCTCTGTAGTAAATAGTGCAATACTTTCCAAGCTACTAATAAAGTTGTTAATATGCATTGTAATTTATTAAAAGATATACTAAAGTTATAAGTTCATTATAGGTGTTTCTTCTAATTCATTTTGCATTCATTTGTTCAAAAAATATAACTCCCATAGCGGAGTATTTTTTTACCACATCAAATACTGTGTTTTCATTCATTCATTCATTTTCTTGTCGGCTTTGTCCCTTGCGGGGTCGCCACAGCGGAATGAACCGCCAACTTATCCAGCACGATTTTTACGCAGCGGATGCCCTTCCAGCCGCAACCCATCTCTGGGAACTTCCACACACACATTCACACTCATACACTATGGACAATTTAGCTTACCCAATTCACCTGTACTGCATGTCTTTGGACTGTGGGGGAAACCGGAGCACCCGGAGGAAACCCACGCAAACGCAGGGAGAACATGCAAACTCCACACAGAAACGCCAACTGACCCAGCCCAGCCGAGGTTCGAACCTGCGACCCAGCAACGTTCTTGCTGTGAGGCAACAGCACTACCTACTGCGCCACAGCGTTGCCCATATACTGTGTTTTATAACGTTTAATTGTAAACGATGGAGATAAAAATAGTAAATAAATTGTTCTGTTCAAATATTGTTTATTCTGGTTTATCTTCTTTTTAAACATCATATTTCTCGTATTTTGGGTGTCACGGTGGCGCAGTGGTTAGCACAATCATTAGCACGATCTCTGCCGGGTCAGTTGGCATTTCTGTGTGGAGTTTGCATGTTCTCCCCGTGCTTGTGTGGGTTTTTTCCGGGTGCTCCGGTTTCCCCCACTAGTCCAAAGACATGTGGTATAAATGAATTGAATAAACTAAAATTGGCTGTATGTGTGTGAATGAGTGTGTATGGATGTTTCCCAGTGATGGGTTGCAGCTGGAAGGGCATCCGCTGAGTAAAACATATGCTGGATAAGTTGGCAGATTAATGAAGGAACTAAGCCAAAAAGAAAATGAGTAAATGAATGAATTAATTTCTCTTATTTCATCCCATGTACGCTCTTCACTGACACTGATGCCTGGTAGCAAAACAACTAGAGAAATTGAAAAAAAAAAAACTTTATTGGGGCGAAATTAATCATAATGAAAACGGTGGATATTGTAGCTGTAATTTTTTAATGAAATTATTAATTATTTAAACATATTATGGAGGTGTAAAACTGTAAAACACACAGACACATACACAGTCATAGACAGACAGACAGACACACACACACAAACAAAAATATATGATGTTTTATAAACACAATTCAGGAGGAGGAGTTCAAGTATCTTGGGGTTTTGTTCACGAGTGAGGGGAGGATGGAACGTGAGATTGACAGGTGAATTGGTGCAGCGGTAGCAGTAATGCGGTCGATGTACCGGTCCGTTGTAAAGAAGGAGTTTAGTCGAAAGGCAAAGCTCTCAATTTACCAGTCAATCTACATTCCTTCTCTCACCTATGGTCATGAGCTTTGGGTCATGACCGAAAGGACAAGATCTCGGATACAAGCGACTGAAAAGATTCATAGAAAGGGTGAGAAGCTCTGTCACCAGGGAGGGGCTTGGAGTAGAGACGCTGCTCCTCCACATCGAGTCAGCTGAGGTGGATCAGGCATCTGTTTCGGATGCCTCCTGGACGCCCACCGGGAGGAGACCTCGGGGAAGACCCAGGACAGGCTGGTAAGACTATGTCTCTCGGCTGGCCTGGGAACGCCTCGGGCTCCCCCCCGAAGGAGCTGGAGGAAGTTTCTGGGGAGAGGGAAGACTGGGGTTCTCTCCTAAGACTGCTGCCCTCACGACCCGGCCCCGGAAAAGCGGTTGAAAATGAATGAATAAATGAATTCAGGAAGAGCACAGACAGATAATTGACATGTAATTCATAATTGACAATCATACCCATTGAACCATTATCCTGTTAGCAGAAATAATGATCTCCAATAACTAATCAGATAATAATAAACCTCCATTATCTCTCGACTTACAGCATCCATATTGCCACCCCAACTACACATCTTCAAACCCAATCCCTACCTAAACATCTGGGAGAGCAGTCTGGGGGAGAAAGGTGTTTCTACACAACCTCAGAGGCTGCAGTTTTAGGATTGCATTTCTAGAATCCCTTATTATATGGCCCTACTCCTACACCAATGACTGTATAAGATATGGACGACGCGACATTTCCCATTGAACGCTGTAAAGGCAAAACGCCTCGTGATGGGCACAAACTGTCGCAAAAGACTGCTGAAATTGGAGCCTGGGCATGCGCAGAAGGACTGCCTGATGGAGCCAGAGAAGGAGCTGCGGAATCGAGCTTCCCACCAAACGCTTGTACGTCAAATCAACCATGCCTCCCAAAGTTCTCACTTGACCGCCGGTATGTGCACTATAACAAAGACTGTCTAATGTAAATATAAGCATTTACATTTAAAAACACGCAATAATATACGCAATAGCAATACATGTTGTATTGCAGAACTAAACGATCTTTCATACACTCTAGCCTGAGTTAGACTAAAATGAGCTCAAAAATATTTCTCTTATAACAGGTTGTTGGTATTTGTTATCTTCACACGGGTAGAAATAACACTTGTAATATATGAACAATAACATATAAACAACACATACATTTTAGAAAGGTTTTTATTTTTAATTAGCAATCAACAGGATCCAAAATATAGCCATAGATAACGATTTACCATGTGGGTATCGATAAATACAGCAAGATTTCTAAATATCAACAGGATATTTACACATCCCATCCCTGCATTATGTAAAATAATCCTTGTCAATTTGTACAAAAAACTTTGCAGTATTAATACATGATGTCTATCAGCTGCTGCAACATCACTTCTACATTTTTTATAATTTTTTGCCTCTGTTTTCATTTGGTTTATTTGATGCCTTCATTATATCTGGCAAAAATAAATTTACATTCATTTTAATGTTTATTAGGAGTGTTTTTTTTTTAAAAAGCCAACAGTAAATGGTGTATATAAATAATATATTTCATTTACAGCTCTATTTGTTATATAAAATTCTGTTTCTAGAACATTAATTTTTTCGAACTGCAAATTCAGTAGATTAACTCAATAACATGCCGATACTCAAAATGCAGAGACGTCCTTTAAATCAAGTTCAAATAACCTTACAGGAGATCAGATCAGCTAACATCAGTTTTGTCTTCCTAATTATTATTTCAGACCCATAAAGAGAATTACAAAATTTATTCAATTTTATTATTATTTGTTTAATACTTGCGCAATCAATAAACGTTTATTGTTATTTATTTTGTTCTTTATTTGATTATTTGATATATAGGATATGTATGCGGTTTGCATTTCTTTCAAAGGTTAAACGCAGTGCCTACACTTTGCATTTATATAGTAGCCTGCGTTTGCTGTTTTATCAACACAAATGGTTGTAATAACATTAACAAAGGTGAGGTTTTTTATAAAATGAAGATTTAATCGCGCCAGCTCCGGGTCGCAGCGCACATTACTCGCAGACCGAATCCGGCTCAGATGTGGCAGCATCGGCTCGCTAATGGCCGCTGGAACTTGTCCCGATTGACTCGGGCAGAAATCGGCAGTGAGTCCATAGGCATCAGGCCCGAGTAGATACAGCAAATCGAGTCAGGCCGAGAGGTAAGTCTCCAGCAGACGAGAATCTAGCCGAACTGGCCCGAGTGTATTTTGCTATCTGGGTGGTTAGGCGTGTATCAGCAAACTAATAAAGCCCTGACCTTACCAAATAAACAGTGTTCCACCAGATCCTGTATGTCAGAAACTATAGTTTACTGCTACACAACTCATTTTATCATGGTAAAACAACACAGAAATCAAATAATAACACTTCAGTCTTTTGCCGAAGCTCCGTTGTCTGCTTTGAGAAACAGTCAATCAGAACTGTCAATCATGATGACACGCCGAGCATTAAATTACTGCTCAAAACATACTCTTTACAAAAAATGAAGATCTGCACCTATATCAGCATGATAACCAATGCCCTTATTGACCAGAACCATCTTTCGGAACATTTTATTGCAAGTGTAATTAATTAATTTATTTGGGCTCAAGTCTCATTCATTAACACGGAGGAGGTGGGCTTTATGACTTGTACTGCAGCCAGCCCCCACGGGGCGATCTAACAGCCGAGACCTTCACTCAAAAGCAGGCGTGTGGCACAACCCTCACAGGAAACGAGACAAACTTTCAATGCCAAAACACACTGTTTCAAGAGTTCGCCCTTAGCTAATGATTGATTATAAAGCATGTTTGGCCTGCTGTCCCGGGAGAGAGCCCTGAGCTCGTGAGATCCTCGAGCCCGGGGCTCCCTCCCGTTGCAGGGCGAGAGGGGAGTCTGAGCTCAGGTAGGTCTCGAGAACTCCCCTGCTTGATAATGGTAAATGTAGATTATGAAAAATTAGCTATGGAGAGTGCATATTGAATTCAAAGCTTGTCTATGATGTCGATTTAGTTTTGTCAATTTACTTATGTTACATGTTTTTGGTCTGTGGGAGGAAACCGGAGAGCTCAGGGAAAACCCACGCAAACACGGGGAGAACATGCAAACTTCACACAGAAATGCCGACTTGGCTAGGTAAGGTCTGAGCCAGTGACATTCTTGCTGTGAGGCAATGATGCTAACTATTGGGCCTCCGTGCTGTCCTGACAAGGAAAGGGGAGGAGTAGGGGTGGAAGGGGGGATTCTTCAAGACGAAGATGGCTAAGGTAAGATACTCTGGTTATTTATAGTGATTTAGAAATCGTCTGATTGGTGAATCTTGCATTAGCTAATGAGGACCAGCTGCTATCAATCATAAGCACGAGCTCCTCTCGAAATAAGTTTATAAATAAACTTCACTAAGTATGAATGTCAAAAGTAAGCGATAACTTCAAATAATTTATTTATATCTTTCACCCCCAACTGGACGAATCAGGAACAATAGGGTCCTAGAAATGCGGTTCTAGAAATGCTTTCAAGTCTCTCCAGTTGTGCAGGAACATACTGTTTTTCTGAGGCTGGGCTAGACATTGCACTCAAATGTCTCTCTCTCTCTCTCATCGGGGGTCATTTTGATCTCAGATCCCTCTCCCCTGCTGGGAAGCCTGTTGACGATCAAACATGACTGAAAATACAGCAATTAAATTACTTGGTCAAAACACTACTGAAACAGTTAAATAAGCTGGTAAAGTTAGCTTTCACTTAAAGCAGTTTTTTGCTGTTTTTTTTTTTTTTGTTCTGAGGTAGAACATTAAAGAAGACTTTTAGCTGAAACTGTGGTCCTTGGTGATTCATAACAAGTCAATGGCTACTGAGATCAACAACAACAGGAAAGCCTAAATTAATGCATGTGGCTGCTGACAATACACTAAGGTCCTATGAAATTAAACAACTGACTTATACAAGAAACTGAACAGGGGTTCCCCTCTGTAAAAACAACCACACTTAATTGTAGCCCCCCCCCCCCCTTTTCCCTCTGGGCCCTATACACACCACTTTTCTCTCAAGTTGTTACGTTAAGCCTAGTTCACACTACAGGATTTTAAACATCGGCAGGTCGCTGTGCCGTTCACACTACATGATTGATTTTGTGTCTTTAAATCACTGTGGCGTTCACACTACGCGACACTACGTAAATAATCCTCAAGAGGGGGGTCACACACTACATGATCTGACAACTCGGTCCCCAACAGCTCAGTCAAGCCACCTAACCACAGCCAATGAAATTTTGAGGAAGAAGCCGTCAGAAAAAGCTGAACACTATTGGCTGCTTATGTGCTGACATCACTGACAGTGTTTTAAGCTTTCAAGGGAGCATTTAAAAACATCATCAGTCAGCTGATGCATCAGCAGATCAATCGCTCATCTGCAAGGTTCAAGTGAAAAGATACACAGAGAGTTTTTAATTTGTGTAATTTAATAACTCGTTCAAAATAAAACTTACATATCCATAACACCCTGACGTTTTCTAAATATCTGTGTATTTCTTTCTAACATAGTTATTTTTTTCAGTTACAAAACAGTAAAGAACTGAGCATTTCTACTTTTAATTACCATATTGGTCAAAATGACTGCATGCATGTCTGCTACTTTTCGCAGTAACTTTGAATATGCATGCATTTTTTGCCTAGCAACTTCCTGCTAACATAAACAAAAGTTTCTCATAGCAAAAACATAAATTTACTTAAGATATATCTTTCAAAACAGCATATTCTGTGCTGCGAAATAGCTCTTGTTTGAAAGTGAAAATGAAAGCGAGGCCCAGAGCCTTGCTGTTCTAGTATCTTAACTACATACTTATAGGCTGTATTACCAAAAAAAAGCTGATATTTGTAGGGTAATGGTGTCATAAAATATGATGACAGACATTCAAAGCTTAATTTTTATATCTCAATAGAAGTTTTGAATGTAAATATGACGTGACAATATGACGTCTTATATGAGAAAGCTCAGAATGACCAGTATGGTAATTCTAATAGTTACAGAATTGTTAATATAACCTACTCTCTTGTCTGTGTTAACACAGAATGAAGCGAGTGCATCAATGTCCATTCTGGCCAATCACAGACGTTTCTGTTGAGCTTCTGAGCACCGGGCCATTCAGCTCATGCTGATATCCTCTCTCATTGGCGGCAGCTCGTCACTACATCTGACCGCACGTGGGGTTGAGTCGGCCAACTGCTCTGGAATATTCAGCATGCTAGATAATGGATTTTCGTCTGCAAGGTGTCGGCGACGCGTCAGAGAGCCTCTTTGATGCATTGTTCAGTAGTTCACACATAAAGACTGCCGAGCGCCGAGCACCCGCAGATCACCCCCCCATCACAGCCCGATCTGTCGGCGAGCTCGTTAACTTCCAAATCGGGCTCAAATCAGGCTTAAAATTCTGTGGTGTGAACTAGGCTTTATAGAGGTCTATAAAACTTTTCCATTCCACAAAAAGGTTTCTTTAAAGTGATTATTTGGATTATTAAAATGTGCTTTAGACTAAAAATGAACATTAGAAGGTCAGGTCCAGGTCCAGGAGAAGCCAGGTTGGTTTTCAAAAGACATTAACCTTTGTTTTTGAGATTGCAGGTAGAAGTTGAGTTTGGTGAAGCTGTGAAACAGTGTCATACGGTTTAGTTCTGTGCTGCATACAGTAGTACCTGTCTAGCTGTATGTGACACAAAAACACCCCTTTTTGCTTTGAACAGTCAAACACACAAACAGAGAACAGACTAGAAACATTTTAAAGCTGTTTATAGAATGACCTACAGTAATAATTCAGGAGTTGGCAGTTAACAAGGCTCCTCCAAACAGGGTAATTGTGTGTGTGTGTGCGCATGTGCATGCTTGTGTGTATGTGAGTAAAGACCACAAGAGACAGAAAGTGACTAAAAAGAGAGGGGGAAAAGAGATGATGCAAGAAAGCCTGAGTGCAGCTTTATTTGTGCTCCTACTTTAGTTAGTATGATTTTGTATATATGTCCATTATTCACAGACCTCTCTAAGTGGTACCAGGGGCTGGTTAAAGTGGTCTCATTACCTCCTTTTATTCTGTAGCTGTCAGGCTGTTTCGCTGTGAGGACTTTACTGGTCGAGTGTAACAAGCTCTTTGGGAGTCTCTCTTCTGCACATTATTACTGTTTTTAAGTTAGGCAATACATCCACAGAAGCCAGCAAGATTTACAATAAAAAGGACATGACGCAATTTATGTAACATCACAAATAATGCTGGCCGTTTAGTTAAAATGGGAACCTGCACACATGGAATGGTTAACTTTTTACATTTCTTGCAGAAAATGCGAGCAGTGCTTACCCCTGCAAAACCTGCACTGCTAGTGTTCTGGATGGCTGCCAGTGCATTGGTATGTGGTTGCAAATGTGTGCTGAGTGCTTGTTATTGCATTGCTGTGCAGTTGCTAAGTGTTTTCCTGCTTCAAAAGAGGCCGCTGTCAAGTCTTTATGATATCCTGGTCTCTAGATTTTGGCTCAGGTTCCTCCTTGAATGTAAGACATCTTCTGCCAGGTCAAAGTCTAATAGCTAACCTCTCCTACAAGTCACAATTTTGAGGTATCATTTATGTCCAAGGCACAAAAGGTACAAGTTATGAAAGTCTCCGGTAATAGTGATTGCCTTGCCTTAGTGCCTTAGGCCGTCATCATCCCCATCATCTGTTCTTGGAGGAGAATTGAATGATTGCAGACCAGCCTTCGGCTCATATGATCAGATCAAAGGTCAATTGTCATTTTGACTTGAGCTGCAATATGTGAACCACAGAGCACTAATACATGCATGTAATGTACATTTTCAAGCATACATGTAATACATGTTCTGTCTATAATACTTGCATTTCCACTCAGGTACTCAGGGATCTTTTTGCAACAACTTTTTTCACGTACTGTACATTCAAAATGCAAGATCTGGATTGAAGCAAATGTGTGTGTGTCTATTTAAAGAGCAAACTTGCAGACTTGTGGAGCCGAGTGAGGAGATTCTAGACAGGAGGTTATAGGGTCAGAAACCTGATACACATACACACACACTAACAAACCTGATCAAATTCATGCATCCGGAAAGTATTCATACAGTAGTCCTTCACTTTTTCCACATTTTTTATGTTTCAACCTTATTTCAAAATGGATTAAATTCATTTATTTCCTCATAATACCCCATAATGACAATGTGAAAAAATATTTTTTTAAATTGTTGCACATTTATTACAAATAAAAAACCTGAAAAATCACATGTACATGAGTATTCAAAGCCTTTGCCGTGAAGCTCTGTATTGAGCTCAGGTACATTCTGTTTCCACTGATCATTCTTGAGATGTTTCAGCAGCTTAATTGGAGTTCACTGTGGTAATTTCAGTTGATTGGACATGATGTGAAAAGACATACACCTGTCTATATAAGGTCCCAGGGTTGACAGTGCATGTCAAAGCACAAACCAAGCATGAAGACAAAGGAATTGTCTGTAGACCTTCGAGACAGGATTGTCTCGAGGCACAAGGCTGCGGAAGGTTACAGATTACAGATAATTTCTGCTGCTCTGAAAATTCCAATGAGCACAGTGGCCTCCATCATCCGTAAGTGGTCGGCCATCTAAACTGAGTGATCGGGGGAGAAGGGCCTTAGTCTGGGAGGTGATCAATAATAATAACCCGATGGTCACTCTGTCTGAGCTCCAGCGTTCTTCTGTGGAGAGAGGAGAACCTTACAGAAGGACAACCATCTGTGCAGCAATCCACCAATCAGGCCTGTATGGTAGCGTGGCCAGATGGAAGCCACTCCTTAGTATTGGAATTTGCCAAAAGGCATCTGAAGGACTCTCAGACCATAAGAAACTAAATTCTCTGGTCTGATGAGACTAAAATTTAACTCTTTGGAGTGAATGCGTTACATTTAGAGAAAACCAGGCTAATACCATTGACAGTTCATCCTCCAGCAGGACAATGCACCAAAGCACACAGCCAAAATATCAATTGAGTAGCTTCACAACAATTCGGCGAATGCCCTTGAGTGGCCCAGCCAGAGCCCAGACCTAAATCATATTGAACATCTAGGATCTAGATCTGAAAATGGCTGTACGCTGTGAATACTTATGTACATGTGATTTTTCAGCTTTTTTATTTGTAATAAATTTGCAACAATTTCAAAAAATCTTTTTTCACATTGTCATTATGGGGTATTGTGTGTAGAATTTTGAGGAAATAAATGAATTTAATCCATTTTGGAATAAGGCTTTAACATAAAAAATGTGGAAAATGTGAAGCGCTATGAATACTTTCCGTATGCACTGTACATACTGTAGGCCTACAGTACATCTCTACATGTCCCAATTACTATGGGAAAAGATCAAAATGCTAGTAAAGTTTTTACTAGGATTTTAGTAAAGTTTTATTATCTATCTATCTATCTATCTATCATCTATCTATCTATCTATCTATCTATCTATCTATCTATCTATCTATCTATCTATCTATCTATCTATCTATCTATCTATCTATCTATCTATCTATCTATCATCTATCTATCTATCTATCTTATTCAAACATTGTAAACATTATGTTTCAGTGAATAAAAAAGCAGTATATTTGCTAACTTTCTTGGTGTTTCAAAGGAAAACAACGTAAGTGTGAGTAAATCATGAAAGAAGCAACAAGTCTGTTCTTCATGCCTTTCAGATACTTTTTCTTTTGTCTGAAAATGGAATAAGATGATACACTATTTTCTGAAATGATAGGTCTGGATCTGAAGGTTGAATTACTCAGAGTTATACCTTTTATGTCTTTTGTGTTAGCCCTGTATTCCTTATTTTCTAGTCAAATGTTGAATGACTTCCTTTCTTTTGAGAGGAAGAAAGAAAGACTTATTTGAGCTTATTTATTTATTTATTTATTTAACTGTGGACATTGAGTGGCATTTATTTGAGAATATCTTGTGTCTTTTACATTTACAGCATTATCCCAGCAGGCACACAACGTCATAACATGTTAATATTAGGTTAGATTTAGGTTGTGATGTCAGGTTACCAAAATTCAATGTCCAGCCAGCGTCTAAGGACAATGTAATTTTGATGTCCAATAACGACGTCAAATGACATTGATATTTGGTTGATTTTAGGTTGTGTTAAAAAGTGACCAAAATCCAACATCTAGCCAACATCTTAACCCTAAGATCATATTGATGTCAAATACTGACATTTATTTGTCAGGTATGGCAACCAAAACCCAACACCATAGTGGTAATGTCCACACAACATCAAGCTGTAACATCATTAGACGTTGATATTTGGTTGATTTTAGGTTGGACGTTGGACATCGACATTGGCTTGATGTTGGGTTCTGACATCAACCTGATTTCCATTTCCAAACAAGATGCAACGTCCCCACGACAATGGGGTACAACGTCAATCTGACATCATGTTGATGTCTTGTGCCTGCTGGTTAAACTTTTTTTAATAAGTAACAATTTTTTTTTTTGCATAGTAACATATGTTGTTTGTAAAATCAGGTTCTGACCTGAAACAAAATATTATACACTTACCAGCCACTTTCAGATCACAATCATAAGTTGAACCCTCTTTTGCCTTCAGAAATGCCTTAATCTTTCGTGGCATAGATTTAAAAAGGCACTGGAAAAATTCCTCAGAGACTTTGGTCCATATTGACATGATAGCATCACGCAGTTGCTGCATATTTGTTGGATGCACCATGATGCGAATCTTCCATTCCACCACATCCCAAAAGGGCTCTATTGGATTGAAGTCTGGTGGCTGTGGAGGCTATTTGAGTACAGTGAAGTCATTGTCATGTTCAAGAAACCAGTCTGAGATCGTTCTCACTTTATGACATGGTGCGTTATCCTGCTGGAAGTAGCCATCAGAAGATGGGTACACTGTGGTCATAAAGGGATGGACATGGTCAGCAACAATACTCAGGTAGGCTGTGGCGTTGACATGTTGCTCAATTGATACTAATAGGCCCAAAGTGTGCCAAGAAAATATCCCCCACACCATTACACCACCACCACAAGCCTGAACGGTTGATACAAGGCAGGATGGATGCATGCTTTCATGTTGTTGACGCCAAACTCTGACCCTACCATCCAAATGTTACAGCAGATATCGAGACTCAACAGACCAGGCAATGTTTTTTCAATCTTCAATTGTCCAATTTTGGTGAGCATGTGCGAATTGTAGCCTCAATTTCCTGATCTAAGCTGACAGGAGTGACACCCGGTGTGGTTTGTTCGCCTCAAGGTTGGATGTGTTGTGCGTTCAGAGATGCTCTTCTGCATACCATAGTTGTAATGAGTTGTTATTTGAGTTACTGTTGCCTTTCTATCAGCTCGAACCAGTCTGGCAATTCTCCTCTGACCTCTGGCATCAAAAAGGTGTTTGTGCCCACAGAACTGCTGGTCACTGACTATGTACCCTTTTTTGGACCATTCTCTGTAAACCCTAGAGATGGTTGTGCCTGAAAATCCCAGTAGATCAGCAGTTTCTGAAATACTCAGACCAGCCAGTCTGGCACCAACAGCCATGCCACATTTAAAGTCACTTAAATCACCTTTCTTGCCCATTCTGATGCTCGGTTTTAAATGCAGCAGACCGTCTTGACCATGTCTACATGTCTAAATGCATTGAGTTGCTGCCATGTGATTGGCTGATTAGAAAGTTGCATTAATGAGTAGTTGGACAGTAGCCTGTGAGTGTACATACTAATAAGTAAATTATGTTATCATTTAAATAATAATATGATTTAAAAAAAAATCACATGAATATACAGCAATCTGCGTTTTATTAACATGGTTTCACTCTTCATGGTAGCCGTACCCAGATCGAACTTAACATGAATTAAAATTCTTGTTGAATTACAAGCCTATAGAATAGACATACTATAAATTAGTATGTCATTGATTGAGTTACTATGCTAATTTATTTGTTTTGCCTATTTATATAATTAGTTCTTAATCGCCCTTTCCTTTGTTTTCAAGAATCAGAACATTTCCTACATAATTAGCACTCAAAATCAATTTAACATTAGCCAGTAGAAGGGTCATTAAAACAATGCAGCAATTCTTCTCTAATAATGTCAACCGAAACTTCCTTTCCACCAGCAGGCTATGAATGTACAGTCTGTCCTAAACCCCTTTTAAAGACTGCCCTGCTAATATGAACATATTCAACCGTGCACTCCAAAACCCATTATGCACTTGAACGCACGCTCTTTTGCCCAGCTTTCTCATTTGAATCTCTAAAATGCTTGTTTGATACCACACACAGAAAGTAAACTTGTTATGATCTGCAAATTAAATTAGAAAAATCACGAGCTCATGTGGGATCAACAAACTGTAATACAGCATGTGAACATGGAGAAACTTTCAAATGTAATGCAATGTTTTAGACCACCGTACAAGTGGACACCTGGCTTTCAAATCACTTCCATTTGCACCTGATAGTTTGGCTGTACATAGAGAGAGAGACCACATATCTTAATTACTGAACCATATGCTCTGCTTTTTAATCATTTACACTCCACACACAGGCATATTTTAATTAATAAACACATTTATATGAGAGTGGACAAATGTGTGCAGTAATGAACATCTGTGAAGCAGAGTCCTAAACTTCCATTAAATGGGCTTGTTTGCTTTATATCCCTCCCTGAGATATAATCAACAAAGGCATCTCAAACGCAGTGGAGGATCAGCCCACTCAGTAAACACTTAAAGAGTGTGCAATTGTATCTCACTGACAGTTTGAATAATCCCTATACACAAATGCACTAAACTATTGCTCTTCACTGGTTTTGCGTCAGCACCAAAATTTGAAATATTCAATGATGGCCCAAACTGTTTATAATACAAAAGGAAACAAAATGGGTTAATCATTTTACCTAGCTTTTCTGAAAAAATCTCAGTCTGCACTACACTGCTGAAAATGCACATCACGGGACCATACACACTCTGGCATGCGCCACATGGATATACTCTGGATCTCATCTCACTATAGTTGTTAAACATGATATTTAATTCATCTAGTCATATTTTGGCTGAGTGCAAAGATAAGTTAATATATTAATTTATGTAACCACGTACACTGATTCTGCACATTTAACTAATTGCTTGCCTTTATTTCCCATATTGTATAAACTTATTGTACGTTATACTTTTATAATGGCCATTGTTGATTATTAAAACTGATATTTAGCAAGAGATGGTATATTTTTCAATGAAAATGAAACTAGGCAGTTATGTTATAGGCTCCGGTTTTGTTATAAATATGCATACAGTGAAATAAATATGTAGCTACACGACGCCTCATCTTTTTGGTGTCTGTTAAGTTGCTAATATCAAAATGAAAATAGGCAGTTCCTTATAGTATATCATGTTTTAATTTTATTGTTAAGATTTGATGTGAATGACGTTATAAAGTACACAGTTTCCTTTGAAAGCTTTACCGACGAGTCCTTGGGAGTTTGTTTTCCATATCAATCTTGCGAAGTCTGAACTTACAAGTAAAGGATGCAAGACTGAACTTAATATTGAGAAAAAGCCTCAATCAGCTAGACGAATGTCTGCAGCCATGCCTCAGTTTTCAGATGTTTCCCTTTTCCCCCATTCATTCTGACATCGAGCACCTCTTCAGTGTTTCCAAAATGATCCATTTTCAGAAGTTGAAAACTCTGGGGTATTGTGCACAGAAGGCGTAACCGTAGCAAAACGTATGCGTTTTAAAACTAAAACATATTAGTGTAAACAGGGCCTCAGTAGGATTTGAACTTCTCTAGCATCCATTCTCTAGATAAAGACTGTGCCTCTAGTGTCTACTTCACCTTTTTAGATCATGCAAATGAGGATTACACACACAGCTCTTAATAGACAGCCTCCATTACACAATTCAAAGTCATTTTAAAACCATATTGTCTAAGGCTAGATTGCAAATGCTAGATTAAAATGCCCTTCTCTGTTCAATTCAACAGTGTATTTGCCGTGTGGTCAGCACAAATGATCTTATTTTTTAATGCATTTGTAGCATGATTATGCGGTTAGCTGCTTTTTAATACATGCACTTATCATTTTCATCAGAGCAAACCTCCAACCCAATTATCCGTCATTTGACAACCACTGAGTTATACAGACCCAAATATATTCTCTCCGCACAGCCCGTATGTGGAAATATGGCCACTGCTCTGATTTATACACACACAATTCATCTTTTAATAGCCAATCTGTCTATAAGGATCATTGTAGAGAAGAAGGATATTCGGCCTTCAAGCTATAAATTCTTTGGCTTTTTAAAACAGACATACTCAAGTATCGCAACACTTTTCTGATGAAAAAGAAATGCGACAGAAAACACTATACTAAAGCACACTACTGTACAAGACTGAAATGGAATGTTTGTTTCAGTGGTGTAAAGTACTAGAGTAAAGGGACTTCGTTACTTAAGTCTTTTTTTGGCAATTTGTACTTGTACTGAGTTTCAAAAATATAAGCAACTTTTACTCTCTACTTGACTACATTTTTGATTGAATATATGTACTTTTTACTCCACTACATTTGAATGGATGCTTATCGTTACTCATTACATTGTGATTGTGCTCGACAAGTCGGCATCTTTATCTACCACGGCTAATTTCTTGGAGCGGACGAGGTGATATCGCCATCTGCAGGGTGCTGAAGGTACTGTATGCTATCTATGAGCTAAATCATGTGAATGTGAATTAATACCAGTGCTGCGTCCCAATTCGCATACTTATACTACGACCTAAAAGTATGTACTTTTTTTGTGGAGGAATAATATATACTTTTGAGTGTGTAACAGAAAAGTATGCAAGCTTTGGGACATACTACTTTCTTGTTACACAGATTGTTGTGTTGCTTAGTTAAGAGCCCTGTCAATCATCCACATTTCTGTTGTATTTAATTCCCTACCTTATAGGAGAAGCAGCAGCAGGCTAATCTCCCATTCACGAGTCTTTCATGCAGAGAAATCTCCTCAGGTCTTTGGATAATTCTGCATTCAGACGGTAATGTCCAAACACGTCTTTATATAAGTTCAGTATTGTTGTTGCAGATGAAATATAACACAGACAATGGTATTTAAATATTCTCCAGTGGGCTAGATATTAATTAACAGTCATACAAACATCTTTACCGAAGCCTCTCTGCTTGGTGATTGGTCTCGTGCGTCCATCATATTTGTAGTTTGTTTACACTTTTCACCCGCGTTTTGTAGTTCTAATCGAATTCACGTCCAACGCGCAATGTACTGTGGGCAATATCAGCGGTTAGAGTATGGACGCTTCTACACTTAAAATTTTGACCGGAAATAGTAAACCATCCGGGAATTTTTGGCATACTCTTTTCAACATACTACGATTTGGGACATACTAATTCTATTTTCACATACTATTTAGGACGGATAGTAGGCGGATTGGGACGCAACACAGATGTTTAATTAGCCACATGGCTGCAGCCAGTGATGAAGCCGAAGCCGGCACATCAAGCAGTGCCAGCACTGATGATGGCCTTATCTGAAAGAAATGTTTTTATTTGCCGATATACAGAATGGCTCTTACAGGATGCAGTGTCTACTTTGTTTGCCACGAACCATGAAAATAAGTGCTTTTAAGAATTCATCGTCAAATTTGAGCAAACTCATAGAGGTAAGAGCAGTGCTTAATTTGTGAATTGCGAGGTCCCGGAACAGATTGGGGTAACGGATCCGGCATGTTACCGGAGGATGGAGAGGTGTCGCGCACGAAAGTGGGGGGTGTTGGTGCGGTGGATGGTGGAGGGGTATCGCGGATGAAAGTGAGCGGGGCGGGGGTGTTGTGCGCGACAGTGAAGAGGGTTGGGGAGTCACGGAAAAAAGTGAAAGTGAACAGCGGTCGGGGGAGAAGGGCGGTTGAGAAGGGGTATCGGTAAAATGAGGTGCCGGATCAGATTTCAGAGGTGCTGGATCCGGAGTGTTCTGGCACAAATTAAGCCCAGGGTAAGAGTCTATTTAATGTTAATTTAATGTGAATTTAGTCAAATTATGTCTGACTTTACAATAGTATTGTAAGCATAATGTTACGAAAAGTTAATACAGTTACTGAAATGGCAAAAACCACTGAGACATGACATGACTATATTTTAGCCTAATTTTTTGTGCAATGTGAATAAATGTATCACTGAAATTATACATTTTGCATTAGGTGCATTTAGCTGTGGGTTTGTGATGCATTTTTCATTTAATTTATATGTAGTTTACTAAGTTGAAAAATAACACTGCTCCTCTTTGTTTAATTTTAATACAGAGAAAACATTTTAATCAATTGAAAAGCTACTCAAAAATATTGCCCCCCTCTGAGACTGAGAGGTGAATCACATCAAAGTCAGCTCTGACTATTTTTTTACTACGTTTTACTACTTTTTTTTTTTTTTTAATTGTTTGTGCCTTTTTTGAACATTTGAGTTTGACTGAGACTTTCTGTTCTATTTTTTCAATCTATTTTGTTCTGCCGTTTTGAAACATTGAGGTGTTAAATTTAATTTATATATTAGGAAAATAAAACCTTTCTTGGTGTTCTTTGAGCCTACATTCAGTATGAGTAAAATACTGAATTTTAAAAGAAAATAGTTCTTTTAAAATCAGATACTTTAATACTTTTACTCAAGTCTTATTGGAATTAGTGACTTGTAACTTGTAATGGAGTAATTTGTACAGTAAGGTATCTGTACTTTTACTCAAGTATGGTTTTCAGGTACTCTTTACACCTCTGGTTTGTTTTAAGTATTATATAAACTAATGATGATTCGCATTGATGCCCTATTGATGCCCTATTAGCACAGATAAGTAAGAATTACCACATTCTTATTAAGCTACTACTGTTAATCATTCAATTGCATTGAGTGATTTTCTGTTTTTGTTTTGTAGTTTGATTCATATTGACAGCATAGACAGCAGCATAGGTACTGTGTGTGTTATGTTGCTGCTATTATAATACACATATCTAAAAAAAATAATAATAATAATCTTTACAATCGCCCACTCAACCGACCATGTTTATTCAAGAACCCCTATTATGCATTATAAAAGGTCATATTTTGGTTTTGGGTGTCTCCAACAACGGGCTGATATGCATGCAAGGTCAAAAAACACTTTCATTGTCTTATAATAGGCATTTATTTTTACCTAATTATCTCAACAACTCTCATATGATTTGTTCAGCGATTCACTTGTTCCTTTGGGCGAGGCTGATCTGCTGTGATTGGTCGACAGGGTTCAGCGTGAGACAGAGAGAAATGTCCACCATGGTTATGAATTAGCACAGAGTATGTGAGAGCCCAATGCAGGAGTGCATTAAAGTAATGCAGTTAAACACCAGCATAATACTCTACTCTCAACCTAACCCCAAGTAATAACAATGATACACATTCAGTATTAATCAACAAAGTGCCAAAAGTGGAACTATTTTCAAAATTGACCTTGCCACACGTGTGTAGGAACAGCTGATGGTGGCCATAGCAAAGACATACGGCAGAGGATTGCGAGTTCAAACACATTTAAATCGGTAAAGGAAGATTGCGTAGGCTATTGTATCAAAAATCAGAAAAAATGACAGGAACAAACACAGCGCTAGGTTGGCTATACTCTGGTATGTTGTGAAAATTAACTTTAACGCTTTATTCCACACAGCCGAATCTCCATCTGGCAATGATTGTCATCTTCGTGTCATGATCAGTCCTGTGATCTCCCACGTTCCACTAGTTTCTGAAGGGAAAGGTGCATTCAAGTTTTACAGGATCCATATTTGGTGATGCACCACATCGACGCCGATGTGTTCAGACAAAAGATCCAAAGCGATTCATTTATTTAACTCTGAGTCTGCTATTTCATTAAAGAATCAATAGATTTAAACACGGTGCACTTTCAGATTTAAACCTCAGCTGGATGTTTTCATTCACTTAGTGCTGTGTTACACACTGCATGAAAGGTCGTTTTGAAAAACCCATAACAGAGGCTCTTTAAATTTGCTTGTTTTTGATATACTGTAACTCATTCAGGAACAAAATTACAAGAAAAAAAAAAGCGGTAAAAATATCTTTCACTCTGTCATTGTTGAACTTGCTGATTACTTCAGAAGCACAGAAATCCCCAGGTGTGTTTAAAATTGTGGTTTGTGCTCTGACAGATCAACCAGATTCAATTTAATGCGTAATCATGATGACAGGTCTACTCTAAACAACTACTCTAAACATATCTTCACATATCTTGCTATTTAGCTGCACATTATGATTTTGCCAAGTACGATGCAATCCTGAATTAAAAGGCACCTATGATGAAAATCAACTTTTGTAAGCTGTTTGGAATCCTGACCTATTCCCTACCCCTTAACCCAACTATAACTGTAAATAATCAACAATTCACAAAATCAGAGGGGAATAATAGTTGAATAGTTATGCTGCGTTCACACCAGACGCGGAAGAAGAGTCAAGCGCTGGTGATTTACATGTTAAGTCAATGCAAACGCGAGAATAGGCATCCTGCGGCACGACACACACGAATGGCACGGCGTGGATGACGAGATACGCGCGAATAGCCGCGCAAATTGACCGTTTTGCGCCATAGATATATACATTAGATGTCGCATACCCTGCTGTTGTCTATTAGAACGAATACGTCAATAGAGCCGCCATTGTAGTACAGGGTAGCACTCCTTTGAAATGAATGCGGGACCAAGGTGAAGTGGAGGACTGCGGCCATCCAGAGCCAGAGATATACGCAAATATACATATATCTATGATTGGGAGTTTTCCCCGGTGGTCCGTATGCAAATATTTTTTTAAATTACGAAATATTATAATTTTACATCACTTTTTCACATTGATGGATGTGACCGCACGGGTATTGCTGACAAAGAGTATGTGTTTGTGTGCATGGAAATGCATTATCCTTCTTCCATGTTTAATTTGATCTAATCCATGCCCTGAAACACACCCCTCTCCTGCTTTCACTTCTCATTCTAACTGAGGGAGCGATTCGTTTGTAAATCAATCTCCGTTTTGAATGACTCATTCACTTAGCTGACAATAACAGAAGTTTCTGGCAGCGCAGCATCTTGTTGTCATACTTCTTAACATTGTTTGTTTATTTTATTCAACAAAACTAGCATAAGCCTAGAATTTAGTGCGAGTTGGTGCTACTTTGCCTTATGGTGAATGCAGTAAGAGACTGTATTATCATCAATAATGTTACTTGTTGAGCACAAAAGTTCATAACATCCAAAAACATAAAAAACGAAATCTTACCTATGAAATGTTCTGCCTTTGTGCTTTGTTTTCTTGTTACTACACCCGATAAAGTCCAGCATTTTCACATTGGCGCACTGTCTTGACTAGTGCGGTTGAATGACGTTTGTCCTAGGAGCACTGTACCAATGTGGCGGCGCTATTGACGCATGCTCAGGGTCTGTGATATCTAGTGTATATATCAATGGTTTTGCGCGTTTGAATCGCTTAACGTGCAAATCACGCAAATCGCTCGAGTTCAAAAATCTAAACTTCTGCGGACATTCGCGCCGCGTTAACCAATCAGGAGCTTGCTCTTGTGGGGGCATGATTGTGACGTAGCACCTGTTGTTGGATGTCCGGGGGAAATCCTTCAGCCAACACCGACAACGTCAGTTCATCAAACTGGGCTTGGCTCAGTCAGAAGCACCGCTGAAAGCTTCCGTCATCCAGGTTAAGTTTCTGGAGGAGTTTATGAGCTCACAGAGCTGGGTCCACCTCTGAAAGTATCTAGTGGACTCAGACACTGCTCCAAACGTATCGACGCTGTTTTTCAGCCTTCATAAAGCACATAAACACAATTATTTTATCAATAAAATCCATGTTAGCCATTTAGCAACAAAGCTACAGTCACCGGGCATATAGAAGCCCAGCCCATGACGTGAATCTGCGTCTGTTCTGAAGTGAATTTGACACGCGAATGAAGCGAGTAAACCTCAAATGTTCACGCGTCTATTTACGTGCGAATAGTGCGATTGTGAACACAGCATTACACATTTCCATGAACTACTATACTCTACTTAGCGGGTTTTTAAACTCAATAGCCAATTGCTCTAGTGTCAGCTGTTAAAATGTAGATGCTTCTTTTTATTTATTGATTATTTTTTTTATCATGAGCAACATCTAACTCATACTTTTTTTCTTTAACCAGTTTCCATTTTTATTCCCCATGTGCTCAGGAAGTGGAGAAAAATAACTGTAAACTGATTGAAAACACAAACATGACAGTTATAGCTCAAGCAGTGAGAAATTACAACTCATTTCTGATATTTTGTGCTAAGAATATAAATGTAAAGCGTAGGAGGCATTTCCTCTGTGGTCAATTACAGGTTGGAATGTAGTAAAATGTCACATGTGTTTATTTCCTTTATATTGTTTATGAAGCCATAGCAGTTGTATTTTATGGGAGAAAGAGAAGAGAATAAACAAAATGACTACGAACCTGCGGGTCTACATTTGTTGTATTGCAAATGCTATTTTCTGATGGATTTTTACCATGTTTCGAGTTAATCTCCATCACACAAACGTATTAATTTCTATGATGCTCTTCACTGCCCATAAGGAACAAGAGGATTACTTGAAGAAATGTGTTTTTTGGGTTCCCATCCCACTGCATTTGAGTGTGTGTGTGTGTGTGTGGTGAGTTTAATCTTTATCATTCAAAGCACAGGTGGATGTCTGCCCCACTATAATTTCTAAAGGTAAATGCTGAACCTATGCATCATAACAATTTATTTTAGGATCACACAGATGACATCTCGCTCTTAGCGTATCAAAATATATTTCTGTGCATTGCATTTTTTTCTGGGTAGTAATTATATGCAGACTGGATGAATGAAATCCATAAGCATGCTCTAAATTAGCTTTAATTCCACAAGGTCAAAGTGATTTTTGCCTTTGGACTGTAATTATATCTGAAGGTAGAAATAACAAATTGATTGTTGTATTGTTTAAAGAGAGTTTAATTTTGTAGTTTAAATCTGAACATAATTGAAAGGACAATGCTGAAGTAATTACATCGTTAATGCTCAATAATTGTTTATACACTTTCCCAGTGCTAAGCAAGTTGATTAATAGTAAACATTCTTACAATCTAGTTGCTGTAGAATGAATATGTCTGTTCAAATGCAGCTTGAAATTGCAAGAAATTAGAAAACAAACAATCTTTTATACTTTACCATGAAACGTTAAAATGATTATTGATGCAACATTGCATGATATTCCGACATGTTTCCTTCCTAAGCATATTTTCTTTTCTGTTTAGGCTTATTGATTAGATTATTTTGTTCATTTAGTCCATTAATTACAAATATCTCACCAAAACAAATTAATGTAAGCATAATTTACACTAATTCCAAACCATTTTGACTTCCTATTTTTTTTTCTGAAGAACTTTTAACAAAAATTGTGCCGATTTTCTAGTGTATATGGTATAGTTCTGGGACAACCAAAACATTTTGGTGTTATATAAATAAGCAAGCAAGCAAATAAATAAATAAATAGATAGATGAATAAATAAATAAAAAATAATAATAAATAAATAACTAAATAAATAAATAAATAAATAAATAAATAAATAAATAAATAAATAAATAAATAAATAAATAAAAATGTATTGTTAATTATAAATAAAGTGTATTTTAAAGACCCTGCTATATTTAAATTAACTTATAAATTTCCAACTGAAATTTCAAACATACTTGACATATTTATGAATTTTCATAATAAAAGTTTTAACTACTGTAGGCTATGAATGTAAACTAATATGATTTAATCAGATCTTTAAAGCCGTAGTCTAGTATATTCTCTGAAATAAAGCTACAAAAGCTGTTACTGTGGTTTACTTCTGTACTTTTAGTTACCTTTTGATACGATACCCAGTTAAATTTTGTGTACCCAGAGAGTGTACCCAGAACTGTAGATAGAGCAGAGGTTGTGATATAGCACTTTATGCACTATTTTCATTAAAAACCTGAATTAATTTATTTTATTTTCGGCTTAGTCCCTTTATTAATCAGGGGTCACCACAGCGGAATGAACCGCCAACTTATCCAGCATATGTTTTATGCAGGGGATGCCCTTTCAGCAGCAACCCATCACTGGGAAACATCCATACACTCTCATTCACACTCATACACTACAGCCAATTTAGCTTACCCAATTCACCTATAGCACATGTCTTTGGACGTATGGGGGAAACCGGAGCACCCGGAGAAAACCCACGCGAATACGGGTGAGAACAGTCAAACTTTACACAGAAATACCAACTGACCCAGCCGTGGTTCGAATCAGCGACCTTCTTGCTGTGAGGCGACAGCACTACCCACTGCGCCACAGCACTGCCCAACCTGAATTCAGCATTTAACAAATATCAGTAATCATTAATTAAAAACTGTTAAAGTATGCTATTTCTTTTTGTCTTCTTCAGTCATACACAGATGCAACTTTCATTATTTGAAACCAACTAAGAGGCCATTGCATGATATATTGATTGTCTAATTGTAGGAATTAGGTCAACGATCACCAAACTTGAAATTTGGAATGTAGAAAAATTAATATCAGCCTGTATTTCCAGTCTCCGACATCTGGGAAGCCAGGCTCATTGGAAATACATGACTCTGCTTACACTGTTGCAAAACCTGAAATGTTCTGCTTTAGATACATTTCTCTGCATTTTTCAGATGATTATATGTCCACAATGGGCGTTAAAAGCCATTTATTTCTTTATTACAGATGCAGATTTATTCAACTGCACCATGTCATGAAAAAAAGTCCTGAGGGTAGAAAGATTGATTTCACATTTCACACCAGTTTCAAATCAGTGGTTCACGTGGTGCTAAACAGCAGCTTTTATTTTCTCCAAAATGTCAAATGCAACTGTAGCAGCATTGTAGGTTGATTGTGTATATTTAAAGAAACTTTTTAAATGTCTGGTCTGCAGGTATGGCTTGTTTTTACACTGCTTATGCTTCATTTGTGATGCACAATGCTAAAAATATAATGTTTTGAGTTATTTGGTGTTGTGCAAAGAATTATGAACAAATAAACCTTTATTAATTGATGATCCCAATTTGTGTAAAATGGAACATTTGTTTTCTGCCTCAGTGTTTATTTCACCTCAAAACCACAATTGAATGTATGTACAGATACTTAGGTTTGCAGAAATGTAGATAGAGTGTATAACATTTGCAATCAGAATTATTCAACCCCCTGATTTATTAGCCCCCCTGTTTATTTTTTTCCCCAATTTCTGTTTAATGGAGAGAAGATTTTTTCAACACATTTCTAAACATAATAGTTTTAATAACTCATCTCTGGTAACTGATTTATTTTATCTTTGCCATGATGACAGTAAATAGTATTTTACAAGATATTTTTCAAGACACTTCTATACAGCTTAAAGTGACATTTAAAGGCTTAACTAGGTTAATTAGGTTAACTAGACAGGTTAGGGTAATTAGGCAAGTTATTGTATAATGATGGTTTGTTCTGTATACTATTGAAAAAATATATAGCTTAAAGGGGCTAATAATTTTGACCTTAAAATGGGTTTTAAAAAATTAAAAACTGCTTTTATTCTAGCCGAAATAAAACAAATAAGACTTTCTCCAGAATAAAAAATATTATCAGACATACTGTGAAAATTTCCTTGTTCTGTTAAACATAATTTGGGAAATATTTAAAAAAGAAAAAAAAAATTCAAAGGGGGTTCAATAATTCTGATTGCAACTGTATATTGTCTATTGAGCCTGAGTTGGCAGTTGCATAATCATGCATGGAATGGAACTAAAGGGTAGTGTAGTTGTCGACTTTAAAGATTTGTTTATAAATTACACTGATCAATTAAAACCATTACATAAACAAATTAAAAGACACTTCATATGCACTTTTCATACCTTCATCATTTCGGTTTCTTTAAAGAGGTGGTCTACTATGATATCATATTTTAAACTTTAGTTGACGTTTAATGTAGATGTTTGAACATAAATCTGATTGTAATACGCTCAAAGTTCAATGCAAAGGGAGACATTGGCTTTTACAGAGTTAGCTTAGCAAAGCCTACAGCGAACAAATTTTGGGGACTACAAAAAAATACATCCGGGTTAATGAAGTCATAAACCCTTCAGGTTATGCGCATACACCACACACAAACAACCTGTGCAGTAAAGGAGCGTGGCCAGAGACGCTGTAATGTTATAGCAGAAAAAGCCTAAATGCCATCCAAACACTGCTTTTTCCACAGAGCTTCTTCTGTTTCTGTATTTGGGCTTCCAAAGGACACGACACAAAGAGAGAAGTGCTTACAGTTTAATGTTAATTATGTTCGAGAGAATTGTAAAAAAAAGATATAGCTCTAGCATTTGACAAAGGACAGCTTCCAGAATATCTCCCAGTTCAGTGCTGGATTCGGTTAAAACTCCTCAACGAAGGAGCAGCTTAATAATAAAATAAGCTGTGGACTGTGAGCCTGTGGACTGTGTTAAAATTGATCTATTACATGTGTTGCACACACAGAAGAGGCAGAGTTTTCTGGTGGCACTATAATATTGTTTTTATTGTTGTCATACTGCACAATCTGTAATATAAACAAACACACACACACACACACACACACACACACACACAATAAGAAGATACTGTGACAAGTGTTTCAGTGCTTGCAAGTGTGATGTCTTCATGAATGCGTGAACCCTCCTGCGCCTCACATTTTGCTCACTAATAGCCCCCTAGCATCATCTGCTAGGACATACAGGTTGAAATGATGGGCATCAACACATTATAAATAACCCGAACTTATAGAAACACTAATATTAAATGATAACTAACCAATGCAAAAATAACAGCTATAAAGAATAAAATAAAACACAAGATGTAAACAAGGATGTAAACAACGGGAAATGCTGTTTGGCACAGTCAGAAGGTGAGTAAACTCCCACTGTAAACTCCCACAATCTTCACCGGCGCTGCATCATCTCTCTATGCAGCCGCTTTCCCTGCGTTCTACCTCTCAAATAACAAACTCACAAAAGATTCGGGATCGTTTCATATTACTTACACATGCTTATTCCAAATATATGTGAAAGACACCTATCAGGTTTTATTTTAGAGAGCAGGCGTGAGGTTCATCTGTGTCCTCTTTGTCATTTTCTGTCTAATTCAGGCTCAAACTGATATGGCTACACTGACTATTTACAGAGCAGAGGCAAAGCGCATGCTTGTACGGGCGAGACACTTTTCCTAGTGACGTGGAGCCGATCCACAAATCACAGCACATTATGTTAGCTGACCAATTAGAGCCTCTTGAGGGTAGGCCTTTGGAGGAACTAGGAAATATGACGGTCGTTTTCATGTTAGCTGAGTAGCTTTATATAATCAATGTAAGGTATATGAAAAAATAATATGATTTTCTACAAATGAAGCATGAGCACACGTTGCTTTGCATCTTATAAACACAACCAAGCCTTAAAAATACACTCTGGATCACCCTTTGTGTTAATCCAAATTGTAAAATGGATTTAATGACAAGATCGTAATTCTTAGGTCCATTTAAAGGAAGAGTGTTTATTTGGATTTATTAAACACTTTTGGACATACAGGATTCTGTAGGCTTGCAGAACTGAAATTGAAAGTCTTTCCCTGCTGTTAGAAAGATGAAATCTTCAACCAGATTATATTGAAATTTCTCACACACTGCCATATTGCTCATATTTGTGCTGTATGTGCTGTTAACAGCAGGGTCGTAACATTTAGGTTGATTTGCTTCAGCCGTCTGCAGCGCTTGTCAGTGTCAACATGATTGAGATGGACAATCAAATCAAAGAAGCTGGGGTTTACAATTCACATACAGAGTTGCAAAGTCTGTTTATAATATCTGATTTAGGATTCTTTTTTCAGTTATGTTGCATAAAAACAAGGGGTGTGGGCAGCATTTATTAATTAATCTGCTGTTCTGCTTTTCAACCTCATAATGGTTTCAACTCATTTTTGATAATACATTATTGATAATAAACAATATTGATGATGTTAAAAATCTAATTGTAAAATGTCAGTTCAGGACTTTCTGTTTTATTTAGTTTTTCTTTTGTTCTGTTTCTCACCATCATTTGAGTTCATTTGTTTCACCTGTCTGTCATTTAATTATCAGTCTCTGTGTATATTAGGCCATGATCACACGTACACAGATATTTTTATAAACCGCGTTTGTCGCTACTTTTGCTCGAAAAAAAAATCTCTTTTCACATGAAAATTCATGTGATGCACTGTTACTGAAACTCTTTACTCAAGCCAAAGTTTTTAGAAAAGTTTTGTTCCAGTCACCTGAATGCTGCCTTTTTGAGTGGACATACAGCCAAACAATGTAGAAAAAAACAGTTGTTTCGAAAATGGCGTGTTCATGTGGACAGGGCATTAGTTCTTAAGTGCCTTCAGATCCTCAGTTGTGGATTACCTTAGTTTGTGGATACAGTTTATAACTTCTCTTGTGAATGTATTAAACTTATATCCCTTATGTGTGCTTATTTATATTATCCTCATTAACCTACCATGATACTAAAGATATTGGGCTTGTTTTGACCTTGCTTTTTAAGCTGGGGTTGCGTGTTTGTGGTGCGAGAGATAGTGGTCACAGAAGCAGAGCACAAATTCTAGACTGAAGCAACATTTATATCAATCTAGTCTTATTCTGAAAACGTACCCATATATACATTTCTGGAGAGTGCCAAATACGTCCCAGGAGCTACCTTTGCGGTTTTTGTTTTCACAAATCTACCAGAGTCCACTGTCGACTGACTGACTGACTGACCTATCGACTGGCCCACCCTACTTCTTCCCTAAACCCAACCAATAGTGTTTTCAAAAGCACCGATCAACCCGCCTACCCACTTCCCTAAATCCAACAGACAATGTTTTCTAAAGCAATCCAGAAAAAGAAAAGCCCACATTGAAGCCTGATTTTTACCACATTTTCAGATTTTACATTTTCCCCCTGTTATTTACTTGTTTATTTTATTTTTGGCCTTTTGTTTTTGTCTTACCTGCTTTCTGGAATCGTTCTCCACCAGACCTGAACCCCGCTGTTGCGACCAACTCCTCTGTGCATCCCAAGTCCACTGGCGTATGTGGCGAGCCACTAGACAAACTGGTAAGCACGAAATGGAACATCGTCATACCGCCCTATAGCATTCGTTTTAAAGACAAAATGCAGCCATACGTACTTCTGGCTACATTATTTGTAATCTCAAGAAATGTATATAGGGCTACATTTCAGAATGAGCCTATGTTGATTTATATGCGGAAGTGCGCTCGTTTGTGCGTTTGTTTTAGAACTTCCGATTCAGTTGCCTATGAGACAAATAACTAGGAATAATAAACAGCAGAAAACGGTCAAACTACTTGGTCTACAAACAAGTGTTTGCATGACTATACAGACAAAGAAGAATAATATAATAAGAAAATATCAGTTTGCAACATCAAGCAGCGTAACAAGCTGTTTTTAACCTCTAAAAATGAATGGAAGTGAATGAGACCGGAAGTCTCGAGCCAAAAAGATTCAAATGGCTGCGCCCACTCTCACACGAAGAATATGGTGAATAGTAATGTACAGTAATGCAAACTAATAACCTTTTTTCTCTTAAATGTTGCCATTTTGAATTGAAATCAAGATCAAATGTATGTGGTTAATGTATTTACTATCTGAATGCTTAAAAATATTTAGCATTTAACTTATATTTAGCTTGCATTTAATTTAACAAACAAATAAGAGTATGTAATATGTGCATATTTAAAAACTATTTCCTAATTATATTCAAAATAATTACTTCCAGACTTGAATTATATCCAGAATTTCTTTCACTATTATGTTTCTTTGCACTTTACACAAATTGGTCCCCTAGGTCCAACGTTCAAGTGTTGCTTAATGCACATGCAGAACAATAGTTCGTTTAAAGTATGTTTTCCTCATGTAATCTAATTATTCTTTACGCACTTCTGCAGGCCAATTTCACATTTGAATATTTACCTTGGTGTACCATTTACTTAATAAACAAGAATAAATGATATTTTGCCCAATATGAAAGGGATGATTCAGATTTAGATCCCACTAGAGACTGCAGTCCAACAGGATTTCCAGTAAGAAAGGTAATTAGGAAATTCTCCCAGTGTTGATGCAAAGAGTGTATTGAGTTCAGTGTAAAGGAAAGAAAGAGAAGAGAAAATCTCTTAATCACCCCTTCTGTCTTCCCTGTAGTGCCCTTCCATAAACACACACACACACACACACACACACACACATACTGTATACACACACACACTCTCTGACAGGACTCAACCCATCCTCTAATTCTAATTCAAAGCGGTGCATGTCCCAAAACAGATCTCCACAATTCTGCTACTTCGTAGTCCTTATACTGATGGGCTTTTTTAAAGGGACAACTGGAGGTCACCACAAACCAAGACAAACAATCGACTCCTAGAATCTGTTATCCACTGAATTCAGAAACGTCCCCGCTCTCCTGATAGACCAATTATTCAAGAGTATCTTCGCATTGAGACCCCATACTTCACCAAGGATTGTTTTGCTCAGACCAGCTGCAGAGACAAGAGTTCAGAGTCTATCACACAGAGACAGTGATGAATTACTGAACACCTTGACTACTGTTTGGGATGTTGTTGACCCTTTGTGAGGTCATGCTTGCAGCACCCGAGAGCATGTTGCATGAATATGATTTCAGACTTCGTATGATTTCGGTGTGCATGTTGCCCATTGGTGTCAGTGCATGTCAGTTCAAGTGTTTGTGTGTGTGAGTGAGCAGCAGGGCCGTAGGGAAAAGACTGATGGATTGAACTCACCTTCTGATTTTGTCCAGAATATCATCTTATTCTTGTCAGGAAAGTGAAGTGTATAGAGGAGTCAACAATCTTTGGTGTGTCTGGCTGAGGTGTGCAGCAAAGCCATTATCTGTGCCTGCTTCTGTTGGAATGACAAATATTATTCAGATGTAAAGTTGCTGGGGTTTAAACTGAAAATGCATTCAAACTAAATGAAAAGTCCATTGTTAGATGTACAGTAACTTTATTATTGTAACATTTTGGTCTGAATTTATGTTCAACACTGGCTCATAGGACATACTTTCTTCAGTCAGCATTTTTGGGAAAATGCAAAAACGTACTGAAACATATGTTTGATTGCAGTTTCTAGAATTAAAAGTAATTGCTAGGGGGTTGTATGACACAGTTTTCACACAGTTTTGACAAATAAAGGTTTATTTCTGTTCAGTTCTTTGAACAAAACAAAATTTATACCATAATATCATGCTATCAAATATGTTTCCTTCCTTGTCCAGCTTGATATAAACATCTTTTCTAGCATGGTCAGTTTGCTCTGTAGCTCATTTTAGGCCCGTTTCCACTGAGTGGTACAGTACGATACGGTACAGGTCACCTTGCATTTCCACTGCTAAAAGGGTACCAATGGTACTCTTTTGGTGGGCATGGTGTACAACAGAAAGTTTCAGTCAACGTCATTCTCGCTCGAGGAAATGTCAAAGTAAAGCTATACGGGTTATTTACATATCATATGTGAAGCACTTCTCACAAAACAGATGCTTTATACACATAAATACTTGTGTATAAATGTTCATTACTAACCTTTTTATGAACAGTATTTGATTATAACTGCAGATCAATGATGCGAAAGTGAGTGAGTGCGAAATAACCTACTGTAATGTCTGCATTTATGTAAAATAAATAAATGAATGCAACATATATGAACACAAACAGACCCTTACCCTCTTCGATATGTTACCAATTACAGAAAAACTACACACAGCTACTGTAGTCCTTATTTGGGTTCAAAAACAACACGCAACATATAGTCCAGTCAGTGCATCTAGATCTTTAATTTTTACCCGCACATGTAACCTCTTGTTAGAAAGTAATTCCTTCATTCCGAGTTCATAATAGTCCAAAAGTTGATGATAATAGTTAAACATGGCAGTTTGTTCATGTTTTAGGTTGCTGAAAGAATCCTTTGCTTCTTAGTTTTTTCCGGCTTCTCCTTTGGTTTTTCGCGCGTCACTCTCGCGTTTGTCCATTTCTGAAAGGATTGAATGTCAGAAGCACTTCAGTAATCACGCGCACATTATTATTATCAGCTCAAGAAGTTTGTTATTTCAAATATAGACACGCGGCGAGCTCATGCAAGAAAGCGAAACCGCTCACATTTTAGACTGCCTCGTAAAAAACTACGGGGCACAGGGTAGATTCTGCTCTTCTTCTTGGCTTTGTGGCTGTTCATCAAGACGACGGCAAGGTTTGTTTAAACTCGGGTCAACCATGGCTCATTATTATACAGTTTGTATATACTAGTACAATGTAATATCTCGGCTGTGTATTTAAAAATGGCACTTCCTTTGTTTTCATTCTCCTGGCTTGTGCACGAGCGTGTGACATATCTTTGTAAAACAATAGCATTCAGTTGCGCGTCTTGCTCCGCCTTTTGGTACCTTTTGTTGTGCTTGGTACCCTTTGCAAAAGCATACCCAAAAAGTGGTACGGTACGGTTCCCTTTTATGTACCTTTTGACAGTGGAAACGGCCATAAAAGCATAATAAGCATAAAAATGGGCCATTTGTATGGTGTTTTTGCATTCAGGTTTGAGTGCGGTGAAGCACAATTACCCAAAAGACACAAATGCTATGTAAAATCAAGGTAAAACTATGTAGTTGCAATGGATTTTCTCTTACATTTGCTTTTAAAACACTAGTAATTGGGTTGAAGGCAGGGTTTAGGTCAGTGGATCACAAGGTGATCTGTACAACAAGCCCTGCCAACGTGAGAACTTGCAAAAGAAGGACGTGTGTCTGACAGGTATATATCAAAAACGTATCCTAAGTAACAAATTCACAAAACTGTAGACAGCTCCTTCAAGAGGATGTGTAATCTGAATCATATCCAGAGCAATATATTTTGCATTTTGCCAAAATGTAGGCTGGGCCAAGTATTTTCAATGAGCCTGGGTTGTTTATATTAGGTGGCTTTACTGTGTACTTAACAGTGTTGGGGAAAGTTACTTTAGAAAGTAATGCATTACAATATTGAGTTAGTCTCCAAAAAAGTAACTAATTGCGCTTCTTACAGTAATTACTTTTTATGGTAAGTAATGCGTTACATTACTTTTGGGTTACTTATGATTTACTTTTGCTTTACTTTTTCTGACCAGGCTGAGGCTTAATCTCTTTCAGAACTTTTTTTTTCTTTTTAAATAGAGAAGTTCTGCAATTAACAATGCACTGTATAGCCTACACCTTCATTTACCTTTAAAAAACACATAAAAAATATATTTTAGGATAATGTTATCTGAGAACTTCCTGACCTGAGAGCTCTACATGGCTTATATACAGATTATTAAAAGTTTAAAGCAATGAGTTTGCTACTTTTGTACTATTTGTCTCAAGTAAAATCACTGTCCATTGAGACAATCCCCTTTTCCTTTTCTTTGATGCGTCCAAAATAATGAACACATTCTCTCATTGACTGTGTGATTTATTGTGACTACTTTAATTTTAAGTCAGCAATTTATTTATTTTTTTAAAAAACTAATTAATTCAACTAAAAAGTAGCTTGTGTTACATTTTCAATAAAGTAACTCAAATATTATTACTTATTTTTTAAAGTAATGTGTTCCTTTACTTGTTACTTAGAAAAGTAATATTATTACATAACTCGCGTTACTTGTAATGTGTTACCCCCAACACTTGTACTTAATATAGTTTTAATGACATTACCATCTTACAACACCTAAGAATGTAACAAGATGTAGCCTAATAATCAAAAACTGCATTGTAATTATATATTTATGCAGTCTGATGCCTGGCAATTTGTACATTTATACAAAAGCAGCTCATAGTAATAGTGTGTCTAATAGTGGCTCTGTTTGCGTTAAATGCTGATCCACACAACTTTTCTCATTTAAAACTGCAACATATGACAAATATCTTCCCAAGTATGATTGGTTTTTAAATCTGTTGTCAACAAAGAAAACCCATTTCAAAAGAGGTAGATGTGTTTCCCTATTTTCTTAATTAAGTAATGCACTGTTGTTCCAATGAAAATGTTGTGGCCACAAATGATAAATTAGAGTTTGACTTCCCTCTTTACTTTTATTCCTTTGTTAGTACTAACGTATCATCTTAAATTAATCTAATACAATTGTGTCTGCAGTTCAAGTAAAAAGAAAGAATCTTTTCCTCACATACATTTTATCCAAAAATGTGCAAGAATGCCTATGATGATGTTTGCTAGTATGAATCTAGTCAAAATTGTGTCAAATTCAAGTCTGCTCAGTCGGTTATCGTTATATCTCTGCATGGTGAAGTTTGCTGGTTAAGAAAGTCTGGTGAGGAAACAAGAATGTTTCACAAGAAGAGTATTTTCATCCAAAACTGAAAATATCTTGGTCTAAAAGATCTTTTCTCCTGAGGAGAGAATTGTAAGTGTTTTTTTAAAGGTGGTATGGCTAAGTGGTTAATGATCTGTGCAATAGTACTCCAAAAAGTAAGTTCAAATCCCGAAACGGGGATTCATGAACCGCCACCATTGTGCCCTTGAGCAAAGCACTTAACCCCAGGTAACTCAAGTGGGATTTCCCCTGTTGAAATCTGCAGTGTAAATTTGGTTTAGAAACGGGTGTTAAATGAAAAGCAATGAAAGATTCAATTCAGTTCCACCCCTGAGTCTCCCTAAAGCCATAGAGTACTGCATTTGTTTTAAGAAAACCATGTTACAGAAACACGTCACTGATTAGTCACACACATAGCCTACACACGCATGTTCACCTTGCGCTATAGATGTACACTTAATCCCACATCACTTGGCATTATTAAAAACTACTTACATCCCCACACTTATTTAAACAGACACTTCAGTGAGCTCTGGAATCGAACTCCATCCATCATCCAGTCAAATGCTAAGGCCCTCAAATGTTAAACCATGAACTTCACCAGTCATTTGTTCTCTGTCTTTTTGCTCATTCTCTGCATATAGTGAACACAAATTTCCATCCAATTAGCTAAATGTCACAGGACGGTTTTGATTAATGGCAGCAAATGTAGCTTGATTACTGTATGAATGTTCTGTTCAATTAGAATATCGTCAAGCCGTAAACAGAACGAATGTGTATGCACATGTGATGATCTGATGGTTACAAGATGCAAAAAGAATTAAGTAAAGATGTCACAGATTTTGATGGTGCAACTCTTTCCTTCAGCTCTAATGAGCAGTCTTACCGCTATATACATTTCTGGAGAGCACCAAATACGTCCCAGGAGGTTTGTTTTTTTTTTGCAGTTTTTGTTTTTCGCGAATACACCAGAGGCTGCTGTGTATGCTTTTTGAGATCTCAAATTTCTCATGCGAGTGCCATTCGGGCCTACTGTTCACATGTAAAACCACCAGAAGCCACTGTCGACTGACTCACCCTTCAAACTGGTAACCCTTCTGGACAAATTGGTAACGGCGGGAAAGTCATTTATACAGAGGTAAGCGGTCAGCTGGTTAGCGCGAAAAGAAACGGCGTCATACCGCCCCGTAATGTTCATTTTAAAGACAAATTGCAGCCATACGTACTTCTGGCTAAATAAATCGCGATCTCCAGAAATGTATATAGGGCTACATTTCAGAATGAGCCTATGTTGAGGCTATCTAAAGGAGAGTCTGTAATTGCAAGAGGTGTAAATCAAAGATGTTATCATGTGAATGATAACGCTTAAAAAAAAAACACGACTAACAATCCAGGTAGCAAAGAATTCTGGCCCAGATTTGGCATAAAGCTGGCACAGCAGGCGTTCATCCGGCACTGGCAGACAGCATGTTGGCCAAACATGCCCTGTGTTTGGCAGAGGTGGCACCATCTTTAAGGCGACACACAAGACTTGGGCCAGATATCAAATGTAGTATTTGGCCCAAATGTAAAAATGTATATGTGGGCCACGTAAGTTTGGTCTGTCTTGACCCACTTTTGACCCACATAAAGCGAAATGCTTCATGGGTTTATGATATTCATTGCAGTCATGACACACCAACATATCTGACCCAGTTATCGGTTGTTAACTTGGCTGAGACTGGGCCCAGATATGGTCCATGTTTGACCCTTGTATGGAAGTCAGACTTGGTCCAATCTTGTACCTTAACTCACTGCAGCATGTGGTTCAAGCAAAAGCTGATTGTGAAGGCCAGATCTGGGCTCAAGAAATTTAGCTATGTGGGATGTATCAACACTGAGGTAGCAAATAAGTCTGGCCCAGATTTGGCATAAAGCTGGCACAGCAGGCATTCATCCGGCACTGGTATACGGCATGTGGGCCAAACATGGCCTGGGTTTCGTCTTTGGGCATTGTCTTTAAGGTGGCACATAAGACTTGGGCCAGATGAAATTTAGTATTTGGCCCATATGTTAAAAATAGATCTGTGGGCGACGTAAGTTTGGCCTATCTTGACCCACTTTTAAAATACATTTAAATTATTTTTGAGTAATGAAAAAATTTTATCAATCAGGTCGCTTTGAGAAAAAAGTGCGGCCATAAAGTGAAATGCTTCATGGGTTTATCAAATTCATCGCAGTCGTGACACACCAACATATCTGACCCAGTTATCAGTTGTTAACTTGGCTGAGCCTTGGCCCAGATATGGTCCATGTTTGGCCCTTGTATGGAAGCCAGACGTGGTCCAATCATGTACCATAATTCACTGCTGCATGTAGGTCAAGCAAAAGCTGATTGTGAGGGCCAGATCTGGGCCAGAGAAACTTTGCTATGAGCGATACATCAACACTGAGGTAGCAAATAATTCTGGCCCAGATTTGTCATAAAGCTGGCACAGCAGGCATTCATCCGGCACTGGTATACGGCATGTGGGCCAAACATGGCCTGGGTTTGACAGAGGTGGCACGCTCTTTAAGGTGACACATAAGACTTGGGCCAGATGAAATGTAGTATTTGGCCCAGATGTTAAAAATATATATGTGGGCCACGTAAGTTTGGCCTATCTTGACCCACTTTTAAATATACATACATTTAAATTATCTTTGAGTAATGAAAAAATTTAACCAATCAAGTCCCTTTGAGAAAAAGTGCAGCCATAAAGCGAAATGCTTCATGGGTTTATCAAATTCATCGCAGCTGTGACACACCAACATATCTGACTGTGTCCAATATCTCACTATGTCCAATCATGTACCGTAATTCACTGCAGCATGTGGGCCAAGCAAAAGCTGATTGTGTGGGCCACATCTGGGCCAGAGAAATTTTGCTATGTGGGAGGTGTTTCACATGAGCTTATGTTACGTTGCAAACATGTTAGAATCACATACAGAATGAAACAGACATAAAAGGTGTGGTTTTGGAACATTTTCATATGAACAAAGTGTGATCATGTGATCATGCTTTTCAAAACCACATGTGTGTTTCACATATGATTTTAGCATACAAAGATCCAAGTGTGACAATAATAAAGTCACTGTAAAAAAAATGCTGGGTTTCACACAATCGATTTGTCTTGGGACAACATGAAGGAATTAAGTTAGCCTATTAGCTTTTACAGAATTAAGTGGATTAAACATAAAACAATTAAGTTGTTGCAAAAAACTCAAGAATAGTGTTTATTCAGCTCATTTTAAATATGTAGTTTGAACAAACAGAAAATGTCCATTTTTGAGTGTTGTTTTTTTCTTGAGAGAAATTTTGTTTATATTCAGATATGCCTGGGGGTTTAAAATAGTATGTAACTGATTTTAGATTCCATCCTAAAGCAATGAGTTTACCAGGAAACTAAAGAGTGCCATAGGTTCACAGAGCAAGATATGCAGTCAGTAGAGTGCTTGGTGTCAGAATGGGAAAACCTCTTATTTATCAGAGTTTGATAAAGGACAGACTGTGATACCTTGTGAGTTGTTCTTGTGCTGCTGCAGTGAGTATGTATTAAAAGCAGTGTACTGGTCTCCAATTGTCCAGCTGTGTGTCATCCACACATTTAAGCATTATTCATAGTAAATGCATGGCCAAGTTAACAAATCACCAGCAGCTACAACAGTGGTGACCAGGGCAATACAAAATCTAATAGCACACAATTAATCACAGATATTTGTGTATAAAGCCTGTATAACCAATGACTAGGCCCACACAGAATCTGCGCGTGCAGAAATCTGCAGATTTCCTCCGATTTTTAGCCCATCGTTAAGTCTATTTATTTACTTCTGTAAATGTGTGTAAATTTATGTTTATTCAGTTTTTAAATTAATTTCAGTTATATTATTAACTAACATGAAAATATTCATGTGATTTATTTACAATACAGTTTGTAAAGTAATATTTTTAGTCTTTTAGTAGATATATTATATGATAGACTTGCTTTGTTTACCAAATAAGTGGATATAGCTGAATTTGCATTGTAAACATTCAATTAAAGTTAAAAAGGTTTTTTTTTTTTCATATATTACGTTTTTAGTTACGACACTCCCAAAATAATTTCACATAAATCTACAGATTTTTGCAAAATTCACAGCAGAAATAGCAAAAAATGTTTGCAGATTCTGTCTGTCCTACCAATGACCCAGCCAGGTCTACATGACAACTGCTCACTATTGCCAACAATGAGTGAACTGAACCAAATATCATCAAAACTGTGAATAACTAGAAGATAGTGTCCTGGACTGATGAATCAAGATTCTTAGCGCATTGCATCAATGCCAGTATGCAGATACACCTATTACCAAAAGAGGCTACAGCACATGAATGTACTGTTGTATATAGAACACTTTAGGTTACATTATTCAGTAACACTTTACATTAAGATTGTACTAGTTAATGTTAGTTAATGCATTTGCTAACATGAACAAACAATGAACAAGTTGTTGATTGTTGTTCATTGTTAGTTTATGTTAACTCACACTCCATTAACTGATGTTAACAAGCATACATTTTGATGTTAACAATGCATTAGTAAACATTGAACTATGATTAATAAATCATATTAATCATACAAGTATTGTTTATAATTAGTTCTTGCTAAATAATACATTAACTAATGAAACCTTATCGTAAAGTGTGACCCATTATTCCAATAGCAGTATGACACCTGTCACATATCTAAACACTTTTGCAGACCAAGTTCATCCATTCAAGACAACTGCATTCCCTGCTGCTGATTGCCATTATTCATAGGTAATGCACTATGCCACACTGCAAGATTTTTCAAGGATTGGTCTAAGTCAGTGGTTCTCAAACTTTTTGCACCAAGTACCACCTCAGAAAAAAATTGTCTCTCCAAGTACCACCATAATGACCAGTATTGAAACAGTAGTGTAGTAGGCCTAATTAAGCAGCTACAGCACTGCACAGTTCAAAAACAAGGCAGATTAATTTCTATTAATAATAATATGTATTATTGTCAGCCACTTTCAGCATTACAAACAGTTTAAACATTAACTGACCACAGTTTTTCAAGGAGACTCGGGTACAGTTCGGGGTTCCTCTATCTGTGCACATGAAGACTAACTTTAATTATGTTTTACCTCCAAGCTTCAAGCATGGCAAAGTTGCTTGAGTCTATGTTCTGTGTCTCGCACCATTTGAATCACATCCAAATTAATTGGCTTAAATCTGAGGTAACAAACTAAACCGAAAGCCACGCTACTTTACAAAACAAATACTTTATACATTGAAAACACATATTATTTTACACAACAACTAGAACACATTTGAACACATTTGTAATAATATTTTACCAATGATGCAGCATGGGGAAATTTCTGAGTTTGCAGTAACTGAAATGCCAACACAACAGGACTGGTTTGCAGAAGGACTTCTCTTGCGTGTATTTGCTCCGCATGCACCGCGCACCTCTGGCTCTGCATCAAACAGATTGATTTTTAACATCTGATAACGCGATGCAGGGAACAGCCAATGCTGTCTGATCACATCAGTGTTATTGTACGCGTCAAATGGTTAAAAGTGTGTTAATTTGATTATTTTATTATTCAGTGATTTTTCCGCGTGCCACTAGAAGGAAGCCAGCGTACCACAGTTTGAAAACCACTGGTCTAAGTAATATGCTGGTGAATTCCTGTTAATGGCTTGACCTCCAAATTCACCTGACATGAACCCCATCGAATATTTGTGGTTCAGCTTTGGAAAAGTGTGTTTGTGCTACATCACCACCACACCTAAACGAATGAGAACTATAGGACCTCCTCTTGACATTATGTTGCCAGATATTGCAGAAGACCTATTGCAACCACAGTGAATCAATACCTCCCAGCGTTTTGTGGAATAAAGGATGCCCTACTAGTTATTAAAAAAGTGGTCATAATTATTACATGTCTAGCTGCTATTATATATATATATATATATATATATATATATATATATATATATTAGTGGTGGGCCGTTATTGGCGTTAACGCAAGACTCTTATTGCGCGATAAAAAAAATTGCCATTAATCTATTCTCAAAGTTGGGTTGGGAGCTGGGTCTATTCTACGCAAGCTAGGGTGACTTTCACCTTGATATTTCAGCGCCGATGTATACAGTACCTGACCGGTCAGCCATCTGAGAAAAAAGTGCCCTTCTGAATCAAATCAGCAGGATGCCTGACTTGAACTGCAGTTCGGCAGTTTCACTTTAACTCATGAACATTTCATTCATGCGCCGTGACAAACTGGGGTATTAGACGCAAATAAGGAGTAAGGACTGGTGAGAGTGTTATGAAATTTAATAACACATGCCAAATGGAAAGAAAAAAAAAAACTTCCGCATTTCACGATGTGTGTGTGTTTGTGTGTGTGCATCTGTGTGTGTGTGTGTGCAGTCTTTTACTGACAGCCGCCTGTGTGGATCTTGTCGGAAAATATGGCGAAAAGTGCTACATGACGGTATTAGTTTGTCAGTAATGCCACTAATATCTGCATACTCCACGTCTTAATTCCATTTCTGTTTAGTTCAGTTATGACTTTAGTTGCATTAAGGTAATCAAAAATTGCTGTTTATGTGGTAGACTCTTAATTAGGGTTTTTTTTATCATATTAAAATCGTATTAAAGTATTGTTGCCCATGTAAACATACTCAATGCTTGACACGCCATCAGGGCTCTGTGAACTTGCCTTTGCGAAGCAGCATTTTCTGTATGTACGTACATCAAAAGCAAGTATGAAATCGCTGTTTGGAGCTTATGTAGGCCTACGGTTCAACATTCATGATTAACTGAATAAACAGTTAGTAAACACAAGCACATCTAATTGAATATCATTTATTTTCATCACCAATTATCATAGTAGAACAGTTTCTCAAGCAGTTTGTGATGCATTTTGGAAACAGGAGATGAGCCCCTGGTCTAATGCACCACCTGTCTTGAGAAGCCCATTCTCAAAGACTCATTATTTGGGTAGCACACATATTCTAAATGTCTTCGGCAAAATTCCAATAAGCCATTTTAATCTAGATAAAAAAAAATGTTTCTATGCCCACCTATAATATATATATATATATATATATATAATATGTATATATATTATATATTTTTATAATTGTTTTTTTGTACAAAACATAAACAATAGCATACAGCACTGGAACAATATCAGGGTAAGTAAATGACAGATTTATCATTTTTAGGTGAACTCCAGATACACACAAAACTATATATTAATCCCCTACTCTTTCGCCTGGCAAATATTACCATTATTAAAGATCAGAACAAAAATAGCTTGCAGCCATTGTTAACCGAAGAAAAGATTAGAATTATCTTGCGTTTCCACCTGTCAGGCCTCGGCTCTACATTAGATTACTCAGGCTGCAGTCCATCTAATATAGCAGATCAATGTTATCTCACAGGGAATTCAATCATACAAATTCATGAGATGACTAGATCTCCTTTGGGACTGTTTACCAGAGCGTTGAATACTGAACTATTGCGGGATCGATAATAAGGCGCCGGGAGCCTGGAATACTTTCCACCTCTGCCTTCAGGTATACATATCATCTATTATTTAACTGCAACAATAAAAAAGTGTTTCAAGGCATGAGGTTCGTGTCATGTTTTTGAGATGAAAACAGAAAAACTGTCCATGCCAATTCACATCAAATACAATTTATGTAAATCTAAAATCTGTTTATACCATAGGGGCTTGTGAACTCATATGACCTATGAGCGTCATTTGATATCTGTATCTGAAATCTGTTATTAAAATGAAAGTGTTATGGGTGAATAAATGCATCTGGATGTCTAAAAATGCCTAGAAACATGATTTGTGTCAAGAAGTTTTGCGCTCATTACTTTTAGCAGCGCTTGTTGCATATAACAATGTTCATGTGAATTATGCATGACTGTATCATAATGAGAAATCAGAAGTTTAGATGAGTTCTCTC
Source organism: Danio kyathit (assembly GCA_903798195.1). Classification (NCBI taxonomy): domain Eukaryota; kingdom Metazoa; phylum Chordata; class Actinopteri; order Cypriniformes; family Danionidae; genus Danio; species Danio kyathit. The sequence continues at coordinate 24,107,479 of LR812519.1, read as the reverse complement.
AGAAGTCATTTTGGTTGTATTGGCTTTTCACATTTAGTGCACAGCAAATGAAGCCTACCTATACTTCAAATAAACAGAGTTGAATATTTAATCACTGTATATGCTCATGAATATAATGAATATTTAAATTTTAATATTAGTCTCAAAGTTTCTTGATTGTTTATTATAAATGTTTATCTTTTTAAACTTTATTTTTCAGATTTGTTTTTACCTTGATCTGTTGCAATGGTCATTCTCAAATATTAAAAAATGTAATTCCACTCTACTGATTTGCAATGTGTGAACAGAAACATGGAGTAATTCTTAATAATATCTCCTGTGTTCTGCAGAAGAAAGACACACTCATCGGCCACTTTAATAGGTGCTCACGTTTGTTTGTGCATTGTATTTCAGATGATACATATTAGTTCTTACTGTATATTTTGAACTAATACACACATTGAGGCTCATTCTGAAAACGTAGCTCTGTATACATTTCTGGATAATGCGAATTATGTAGCCGGAGGAATGTATGGCTGCATTTCATCTTTAAACCAAACGCTACAGGGCGGTTTGACGCCATTCCAATTCGCACTTGCCATCTGACCGTTTACCTCTGTATGGACTGCTTTCCCGCTGTTACCAGTTTTCCCAGTAGCTCCCAATGCACATCTGTAGATTTGAGATGCAGAGAGGAGTTGACCACGATGATGGGGTTAGAGTCCGGCGAAGAATGGTTCCAGAAAGCTAGTAATACAAAAACAGAAGCTAAAAAATTAAATAAACAAGTAAATATGAGGGTGATAATGTGGTAAAATCTGAAAACCTGGTAAAAATCAGGCGAGGGCTTTTCTTTTTCTGGATTGTTTCTGGACTGTTGGTAGGGTTTGGGGAAGTGGGTGGGTCAATCAGTGCATTTGAAAACATTATTGGTTGGGTTTATGGAAGGAGGAGAGTGGGTCAGTCAATCGGTCAGTCAGTCAGTCAGTCAGTCTACAGAGGCCTCTGGTAAATTTATGTAAGAAAAGCAGGCCCAAATGGCTCTCGTGCAAGAAATTTGGGATCTCAAAAAGCATACACAGCGGCCTCTGTGAATTCACAAAAACTACAAAAAAAAACATAGCTCCTGGGACATATTTGCCATTCTCCAGAAATGTACATAGCATTTCAGAATGAGCCTGGGTTGTAAAAAGGGAAAGTTCACCCAAACATATTAATTTCCTCTCCATTTACTCTCTCTCTCTCTCTCTCTCTCTCTCTCTCTCTCTCTCTCTCTCTCTCTCTCTCTCTCACACCAGTGATTACATAAGTTTTCTCTTTCTGTTACACACAAAAGAAGATATTTTGCAAAATGTTAGAAACCTGTAACCATTGACTCATAGACAAAACAAATATGGAAGTCAATCTTCACAAAGCACAAACATTTTGTGTTCAACTTTTTTTGTGTTTAGAAAAAAGAAACTCAAACAGGTTTGAAGGGTGAGTAAAGGACAAAATATTCAGTTTGGATGAACTATCACTTTAACCCTTTAACTACCCCACCAACAAAAAAAAAATGGATTGCATTTCTTAAGTCCTATTGTCGCTAGTTAACACACTGCATTTTCTTTTCAAAGCATCCCATAATTTCTAAAATATCAGCCTCTACCAAATGGTTGAGTTTATGGTAAAAGTACCGGAATTAATGCATATACTATGAAAAATCAGAAAATATGAATTGAAAATAAAAATTAAGCAGAGCAAAAAAATAAATAAAAACTAAAATATCATATATTCAACCGTGAGTTTGCAATGCTGTTGTCACTTTGCACTTCACGGGCCTGCCACAAACGCCCAAGTTCCCTTGACTACGCCCCCTTGTCAAATCAGGGCCACAAAGTGAAACAACATCGCAAACTCACGGTTGACTATAAAGCAAGTCAAAATGAGCAAAAAGTTCTTTTTTTGTTAGCAAAATTAATTGTTATTTCTCAAAAAAATTGCTTTGCGATTTTTGGAGATTTGCATTTGCATTTTATTTATTTATTTATTTTTGCTCAATACTTTATATTTTGTTTGCAAAACTTTCTTTTATTTTGCCATTTTAGATGGCCCTAGATTGATTCCATATAAGCCATTGTTTAAACTTTATTTAAATATTAAATTTTAAATGACTTTAAAACAGTCAAAATATGGTTAACCATTTGTTAGAGCAGGCGGCTAAAGGGCTAAACAGGTGTCATTTTTGAAATGCACAAATGAATGAAATGAACAACCAGTGACTAGGATATTCTTCATAAATTAATTTTTGTCTTTATAGCTGAGCAGGTTTGAAATTTGGATGACACGAGGGTTAGTAAATGATGACAGAATTTTCATTTAAGCCAATTTTTTTCTAATATATAATATACGATTTTATGTGTGCTTGTGTGCACATGTTCTCTGCACCTGGGTTCCCTCAAAGGGCTCTAAATGTTGCTTCTCATATCAACAGTGCTGAAAGATATTCATTACTTCTCTTTATGACTGACCTAACTTCACACACACACACTCTTCTACTAATTCTATAGCATTCATTCTCTCCAGAGCACCATTAGCCTTTTACCAGCAGTTCAAAGCAGTAGCGGGGATATAGCTATGTAAAAAGGCCTGTTGACAGAAATCAGATACAGCCCAATAGGAGGGGATTCATGCTGGCTAATTACATATACCACTGACAGCGATCACTTTTAACAAAGACAAACAATAATTTACCATTTTCTGTGATCAAGTGCAACTGTCAAGCATGATTTACATAAATGGTGTGGTTATGGAGTGTTACAAGGGCCTTTAATCATTTGACCATAAAAGCTTTTACAAGGATTTTAATTTTAGCCTACATGTTGACATTCGGCAGGATATTATTGACCGAGAATTTGAGTTTGTGTAGTAGGGATTGTATTTGTTTGTGGTTATGTGTAATAGATTGTGGAAAAGAGAAAATGATGCTGGTTGAGTGATGATTTCATTGACACTGACAGATTTAATTTATGTCTCAGTGCACGCAGCGGGTGGTTGATGAATGCTATTAAGATGTTCATTGGTTCATACTTTTTTAGCGTTTGGTTTTTCAATGAAGTACTTTATGTGAAATTAAAATATCTGCACTTTAATAATAAGAATATGAATAGTAAAAGTATTTTTATGGCCCTCTTTAAACACTCTTTTGTCTGAGCAACTTTTCAACTTTTAGACCTGTAACTGAAAAATGAATTTTTGTCAGTCTGATGGCAAGTGAGCCACACAATATAATGATTCTAAAATGTTTTATGTTATTATTAATATTTTACTAATTCCAGTGGTACTCAAAATCACATTCAGTCAAGTAGCTTTAAAGACGAAGTGAAGCAGTCAGTCAAGTTTACATTATTTTGTAAATTGATTTCCACTCTAATGAAAATATATTAAACAAACTTGATTAATTAAACCAGTTTGAAGAAAACAACATGATTTACTATAGCTTTTAGAGCTAGGGCGCTGCCATGTTGGAATATCACTGTGTCTGACGTCAGTGTTGGTTATGTCACAATCACCAGCAATCCAGGCTTGTAGATCACTGGGAGCCATTCACTTTCACTCAGGACTTCAAATCTGTCACCATATGGACTACAAATCCTGTCATGCACCACGCACTCACACCTGTTGCGGTTTTCTGCTGATTGCTAACACACACAGCTGAAGGTGTTCAGAACTGATTACATGGAAGTGGTGTTAGAGAGGCCAGCAGGGGGCGCTCAAGCTGTGGTCTATGTGAGTCCTAATGCACCAGTAAAAGTGAAGGGGACACTATACTGTCAGTGGGCACCGTCTTTCGGATGAGACGTTAAACCAAGGTCCTGACACTCTGTGGTCATTAAAAATCTCATGGCACTTCTCGTAAAGAGTAGGGGTGTAACCCCGGTGTCCTGGCCAAAGTTCCTCAATCGGCAATTTCCCATCATGGCCTCCTAATCATCCCCATCCACCGAATTGACTCTATCACTGTCTCTTCACTCCACCAATAGTTGGTGTGTAGTAAGCACACTGGCGCCGTTGTCCTGTGGCTGCCGTCGCATCATCCAAGTGGATGCTACACAGGTGGTGGTGTGGAGAGACCCCCCTCATGATTGTGAAGCGCTTTGGGTGTATGGCCATACATGATAAATGCGCTATATAAATACACATTACATTACATTACATTACATTACATTACATTACATGGACTTTAAAAGCAGCACAGACACTCACCAGGGCTGAGTCTGTTTATTTGTGAGCTATGCGAAGCGTTTTCCTTGCCCTGCCTTGCCTGACCCCTGCTTAGTTGTATTTTTTATTCCTTTCTGCTGCCTGCCTTTTGACCATGGCGTGTTTACTGACCACGACTCTGGATTTCCTGGATACATCTGTTTGCCCCTTTGTTGACTGACTATTCTTTGCTTGCCTGACTATTCTCCTAATAAACCCTGCATTTGGATCCGCACTCTGCTGTCAGCGTCTCTCACATGACAGAATTAAATGGTTCCCAGCGATCTACAAGCCTGGATCACTGGTGATTGTGGCAGGTTCCGTTCCCTCAGCTGAACAGATACAATGGAAGTAATGGACTGAACACGGAGACTGCAAAGCCTAATTTAACTTAATATGTGAAGTTGTGGACGTGGAGCTGCCGCAAATACAAGCATCAGATCTGTGTCTAATGTATTAAAATATATTTTTATTATTTTTAAAATCCCTTTTAATTACCGGTTGTTTGATGTTCTCTGTATTACACTGCCTGTCTGATTTTCAACCATGGTTTAATGGGTGTGGGTACTTTAACTTTTCACTGCTACAGCTGTTCACCTCTTTTCGTGTTCAAACTAAACTAAGATCGCACGTTTTTTCACATGGCTGGTTTTTATGTCGTTCATACATGTTGAGAGATTGAGTTGATCGACTTGAAAAGGGAATATGTCTTAACCTAATCCACCAAGATGTGACTTAGTAACTTGTAAAAAAATAAAAGTTGAGTTAACTTAAAATTTTAAAGCAACTGGCTGTAAATAAATTTCAAGTTTATTAAGCCTCAGTGGTTGAAGTTGTGCCAAATAATTTTTTTTAATTGACTGAAAAGGCTGGTCTAAGTCATGTATACTTTACGGAATAATTTGGCACAACTTTAACCACAGAAGCTTAATAAACTCAAAATTTCTTTGGAGCCAGTTGCTTTAAAAATGTAAGTTAACTTAACTTTTTTATTCTTTACAGTGGTAAACGCTTAAGTGAAGAAATCAAAAATCAAAGTCTCCTCAACTTGAATTTTTTACTTTCATTGAACAAACAGTTCCAAACATGCAGGTAAATCATTTTTATGACTAAATTCAACTCTGAGCTCAAAAATATGTCCACCTAACTTAAAATTGTAAACTGAGTTAAAGGTGCAGTAGGTGATTGTCTTCAGAAACATTTTTTGCTGTGCTGGTTAAAAGTCTCTTCACATTCCAATAGTATTGACTAAAGTAAATGATCTAAATGTATTTATATGTATTTTTTTTATTCTGGGTAAGGCATAAAACTAAAAAATGTTCATCCAATTAAATAGAGTCGGCCCGACATCTCTCATAATTCCGATAAGTATCTCAAACTGTCTGTCAGCAAATGCAGATTTGAACAACTGCGCAGCCATTTGTACACAGCTCTGCCGTTTGTGCATAGATGCTCTGCGCGTTCATGATCGAGAGAGAGAGAGAGAGAGAGAGAGAGAGAGAGAGAGAGAGAGAGAGAGAGAGAGAGAGAGAGAGCTCGCGATCAGTAAAAACATGCTGAATCAAAACTTAAAAAAAAAATCCTGAATCAATATTGGAGTTACCTTTGCACGCTAGAGAAAGGATGACACCATGGCTGAAGGATTTTTTTTAGACAGGTAATGTTCTGTTTTAAAACTATTTTAGCTTCACGCAAAGCTGATGTAACATTAGATTGTGTTTTTACAAATGGTTTACATGCACAGAAGTGTTGTTAAGCCATTGAAATCTTCCGGTGAAAGATTGATGTGACTATTTTCAGTTTCATAAGGGACCTTTTACACCATCGATAATGTAGATTTTATTTAGTTTAACAACAAAACATCAGTAAATAGCGCTATTCCGCCTAGCCTGCTTTACTGAGGTGAAGTTGGTTTTCTATTAACATCACATTGGTTCATTTTTGACACTCTCCTTATATTGTTTACCATGCTACTCTGAATATTCACTCTGAAATAGCATGTCAGTATGGCTTAGTAATGAATGTAATTCCTGCACGCCGCCGAATAAGCACTAGTTGCTTTTAACACATGAGAGAGGGTTCTGCTGTCATCTTTAAGGTGCCCGTGCTCGTGTTACAGGAGGCATGGCTCTGGACGGCAGGGGAGGGACTGTGATTCAGAGATTTATGCTAAGCTGTTAGCATTGTGGAAGATTACCTACTGCACCTTTAACAATTTTTAATCTTAAATCGTTACATTAGTCTGAATGTAAATCCCCTTGTCAGGCTGCACCAGCGTTAAAGATTGGACCAAAGCGCATCAAACGAAAGATTAAAAAAAAAATAGAAAATGTATAAATATTTTGTATATAAAGTATTAAACACACATCTGATGCTTGTATTTGCACCAGCTCTGCGATGCATGTCCACAACTTCACACATTGGGTTCAATTAGGCTTTGCAGTCTTTGTGTTCAGTCCATTATTTCAATTGTATATGTTCAGCTGAGGGAACGGAACCAACCCTGTGACGTCAGACACAGCGATATTCCAAGATAATGGCGCCCTTGCGCTAAAAGCTATAGTAAAACATGCCGTTGTCTTCAAAATGGTTACGTTAGTCAAGTTTGTTTAATATATTTTCATTAAAGTGGAAACCAATTTACAAAATAACACTCAGCTTCCGCTTATAAAGCCGACAGTCCAAATTTGCGGCAGGTGCAAGGCAGAGTTAGCCTCAAAGATAAGAAACATCAATTAATATCAACAAACTCAAAAACGACACAACAACAACAACAACACAATAACAATAATAATAATAATAATAATAATAATAAAGAAAGAAATAAATAAGAATCCGTGACAGCTTCACTTCCACTTTAAATGCTCATGTGGTGGAATGCATACAAATAGTCATATTGCCTCTGTACAAACAGTGGCTATAGAAAATCACCATAACCCTTTGAAATAATTACTTTATTTGTCATACTGCCTGAAATCAAATCGCATTCCAAATAACTTTTCCAGCCTTTGAAATGTTTTTGTAGCCTTCACCTAACCTGTGCCTTTCTACAACTTCTGAATCCTGAAGCTCTTTTGAAAGCAGGGTGTGATCAAAGGTGTAGATTTTCACAGGGTATGATGATTTTCTATAGGCACTGTAAATAGTGCACTGTTTGAGGTAGGAGGCATTTGTAGCGGTGGCCAAAAACATAGTGGACTTTCTGAAGTGCACTCAGTCAATACCACAATAACTAATGTACACTCAACAGCTAGAGAATACACATAACGTACTCTCAGAGTTCACACACCAGATGAAATAATGCATGTGGCAACAACTGAAAGAAGGCATTCATAGCGGAATCCTATTGGTGAAAGATTTTTAAAATAAATAATTAGTTAATTGTAAAAAGAATGTTTGCATACATTACAGACATCAAGATGCTTTGTTTCATTCTTAATAGACAGCTCGCTAAGTGTTAAATAACTAACATAGGAGGGTCTGACCAAGAATCTAATTCATCTGAGGGACCTAGCAAAACTCATGATCATTATGGTATGTGTGTGAGAAAGTGTATCAAAACAAGGTATTCTTCTTTCACTGCATTGTGCAAAATCATAAAGATTGCAATCAAAATGGATATAATTTTCTTTTGCTTGCTTTCTTGCTCAATTTGAAGCCACATAACATGGGTTTATTTATTGAGCACTCATGTGTCCCCATTGTGTGCTCCTGTGAAAGTAATTTTGACTGTGACGAAATAAAAGAAAGGGGTTTGGAAGGAATCCGAAGACAAATGGTCACAAGAGATGACACATTTTGTCCAGTTGAAGCATTTTGGTGTTATGGCTTTCTACAATTTAATGTGACCCACCACCTCCATTTCGATTACAGTTTTCTTTATTGTGTTTTCAGCAGCACAGTTTATAGCTGGAACTGCAAGCTCCATGTGCATTTTTAGATCTTGTCAGTTTAAACATTAAAACTGACAGAAAACACTGTTGCCTTTGCATGCATGCAGAAACATGCATTTATTTTTGAGAGCAGAAAATAAGTGCATCTGCTGTAAAATTAAAAAGTGCCAAAATTTTGCACTTTTTGTGTAGCATAATTTATAATGCAAATAGTGATTTTGTTTTTGATGTCATTTGAAGTTAGTAATTTCAGTTTTTTTAAAAATAATAATGGTCTCCTAACATGTCAACTTATTCTGCTAACTATAAACTAAGAGTCGAAAAAAAAAAAAAAAAATTCTGCAGTATCCCAGCAGGCACACAACATCATAAGACGTTAATATTAGGTTAGATTTAGGTCATGACATCAGGTAACCAAAATTCAATGTCTAACCAGCGTCTAAGGACAACGTTATTTTGATGTTCAATGATGACATCAAATTACGTTGATATTTGGTTGATTTTAGGTTGTGTTGGAACGTGACCAAAATCTAATGTCTGATAGATGTCATAGTGATAACGTCCACACAACGTCAATGTGTAACATGATTAGACGTTGATATTTGGTTGATTTTAGGTTGTGTTGGAACGTGACCAAAATCTAATGTCTGATAGATGTCATAGTGATAACGTCCACACAACGTCAATGTGTAACATGATTAGACGTTGATATTTGGTTGATTTTAGGTTGGACGTTGGACATTGGACATTGACGTTGGCCTGACGTTGGGTTCTGACGTCAACCCGATTTTTATTTCCAAACAAAATCCAACGTCCCCACGACGTTGGGGACGTTGGGGTACAACGTCAATATGACGTCATGTTGATGTGCTGTGCCTGCAGGGATGGAACACTTTATGACAAAAAAGTGCAGAATATAAAGACAGACTGTGGAAGATGTTAGCAGAACTCTCCTTTCATTCTACACAATCTAAAAAGGATTGGATAGACCCAATATTTATTTATTTTTTTACACTGCTTGGCACTGCTTGTAGATTTAATTAATTATTACAATAATTAATACAATAATTATTACATGTTGAACTAAGTGTGCAAGGTTTCTGTGCATGAATTTTTCTTTGTATAATAAAATGAAAATGCACACAAAAATGTAAGATTCAATTTGAAAAAACCTTAATACTCTCTAAAGAGTTTAAATACAGTTGCAAAGTTAATTTGAGTCAAGAACATGTCTAAAAGGGAGCATCAAAACATTGCATTTTCTATAAAAATGCAATACAGTGTTCAGCATAAATGAGTACACCGCCTTTTGAAAATGAATATTTTTATCCATTTCTCAGTGAATATAGGCAATAATCAAACAAAACTGTTTTATTAAACATTTATATCCATTAAAATTAAAGTTTAGTAATCTAATATTAGGAATAGAAAGACAGTATGGTTACATTCAAATGAGTATAAATATTACAAACTACAAAATTTAATTACATGTTTTTTATGTTTAATTAAAATGTTATTCTATAATGTTATTATATATTCCAGATATGTTCATTTGGCTGTACCAGTGTTGCCTTTGTTACTGACTAATCTAATGCACTGCTAAATATACAGCAGTACTGTATAAAATAAAACATACACACATTGGCCACTTTATAAGGTACACCTGTCCAACTGCTTGTTAACACAAATTTCTAATCCGGCAATCACATGGCAGCAACTCAAGGCATTTAGGCATGTAGACATGGTCAACACGATCTGCTGCTGTTCAAACCGAGCATCAGAATAGGGAAGAAAGATTTAAGTGACTTTGAACGTGGCATGGTTGTTGATGCCAGACGGACTGGTCTAAGTATTTCAGGAACTGCTGATCAACTGGGATTTTCACGCATAACTATCTCTAGGGTTTACAGAGAATGGTCTGAAAAAGAGAAAATATCCAGTGAGCAGCAGTTCTGTGGGCGCAAATGCTTTGTTGATGACAGAGGTCAGAGGAGAATGGCCAGACCGTTTCAAGCTGATAGAAAGGCAAGAGTAACTCAAATAACCACTCGTTACAACCGAGGTATGCAGAAGAGCATCTCTGAGCACAACATGTCGAACCTTGAGGCGGATGGGCTACAGCAGCAGAAGACCACACCCGGTGCCACTCCAGTCAGCTAAGAACAGGAAACTGAGACTACAATTTGCACAGGCTCACCAAAATTAACCAATAGAAGATAATAATGTTGCCTGGTCTGATGAGTCTCGATTTCTGCTGCGACATTCGGATAGGGTCATAATTTGGCGTCAACAACATGAAAGCATGGATCCATCCTGCCTTGAATCAATGGTTCATACTGATGGTGGTGGTGTAATGGTGTGGGGAATATTTTCTTGGTACACTTTGGGCCCGTTATTACCATTTGAGCAATGTGTCAATGCCACAGCCTACCACACCATGTCCATCCTTTTATGACCACACATCTCCTGATGGCTACTTCCAGCAGGATAACGCATGTCATAATGTGCAAATAATCTCAGACTGGTTTTTTGAACATGACAATGAGTTCACTGTACTCAAATGGCCTCCACAGTCACCATAACTCAATTCAATAGAGCACCTTTGGGATGTGGCGGAACGGGAGATTTGCATCATGGATGTGCAGCCGACAAATCAGCAACAACTGCGAGATGCAAGCATTATATTGTTGATTCTATGCCATGAAGGATTACGACTGTTCTGCAGTCAAGGGGGAGTGGGGAGGGGGGGTCATAAAACCTAGTACTAGTAAGGTGTACCTGATAAAGTGGCTGGTGAGTATATATATATATTTTCTATTCAATTTAAAAAGAAACATCTTCATTGTTTTTGTGCATAAAACACTGTAACTCACTCAAATTTCCTTTTTTACATTTATTTTATAAGCGGTTACAAAATACCATCTGGAATTTTATCCAGAAACCAGATAAAAACTGATCCTTTCAGTTAAAATGTTACCAAAAAAAGGTATAGAATGAATTGGCGTCATAACTGAAAAGATCTTTCTGTATCTTTTCCTGTTACATTTGTCTCCTTTTTCATCATTTTGAAAACTTTTTCATTTAGAGGGACTTACTGTGCACTTACTGTATATTACACACAATTGCAGTGGAGCAACTAGAGGTTAAGTGCCTCTCTCAAGGACACAATGGCTAAGCTGAAAGGCACAAAGACTATCACAAAAAAAAACCTTTTTCAAGGAATCAAACTCTAACATCCTTCCAGTGACCAGCATGACCCACTGATAACGGCAGCATTTTTCCACATTGTTTCTTCTCAAGGCAGCACAATGTAAACATATATTTTTTGTCCTAATAAATTATCCTAACTTAATAAATAGGCCACTGACTACTAGAAGGTCACTATTCAATGGTTTATTTGCATTGAACGTGTAAGTATAAGCATAAAGGCTATTTGGAAACCCCTTATATGGCGAAGTTATGGGCTGAAAAGTGTTATGGACAAATGGGCAAAAAGAGGTTCTGATAAGTTTGATAAATACAAATATAAATGAATCTACAAAATTACTGATGAATTATATCCATTAAAAGCAGTAAATTCAACCCTGCCAGCCGCTTTCCAGCTCAAACAACAGCAAGAGATGCATCAGCTTTTATTAACAAAGTTTTACAGATTTAAAAGCAAAAACGCACACTCACTTTGATCCATGAGCACTACTCTCAATCACTGCACGAAATCTCAAAGACAGTATAGTGTCTGTCAGGAAAACAATGTGCTTACAAGATATCTAATAATATCATTTATAATTTATTCATTATTTAATATGAATTATATTTCATATTTAGGAGAGTTTTTTTCATACGGACATGCAGCCTCATGAATATGCATGGCAAACTGTGTTTCATTGTTTGGTGATCATTATTTGCCACAATATACAGTAATTTAGATTACAAACCTGGAAGGAGAAAATAACATTTTCAAGTTCCCTTATGAACAAATTAAAATTAAAGTATTTAAAAAAACTTGCTGCCTTAAATTTAGTTGAATTAAGTCATTTCAACAAACATTAACCTGACTTAAAACATCAACTTACATTTTGTATAACTAGTGTAACAAGTGACATGTGAAACAAATAGTAAAAAAGAGATTCAAAATGGTTGCTGTCATAACAGATAGAGCTTCTTATTACTGGTTCACTCGTGTCCACTTAAACACAAAGATATAGCCAGAAAACAGAGAGAACAAAAATATTGACATCTTGGCGATGCACAGATGGTCTGCCCAGCTCTGAAGCAAGATGAACACTATTAAACACTTTAGTCTGGGAGAAGGGAAAAAAGAAAAAGAATAACAAGAAAGATGAAGTGAGAAGATTATTTTTTTTTACTGAAAAAATGATTATGCAGATCTGGTTATGCAGATCCAATCTTAGCACATTCAATCTCACCATCCAATCTCTGCACATGTGCAGAACAGGAAAATAATGTCAGTATAACCTTAAATTGCCTTTTTAATCACCTGCAATTTAAACCTGCATTACACTATACACTATACAACTACTACTACTACTACTATGACTACTTTAATAATAATAATAATAATAATAATAATAATAACAATAATAATAATAATAAAGGTAACAAATATTATTATTGTTATTAGTAATAGTAATATATTTTCCACTAATATGCTAAAAGTTTGCTAAAAAAATATAATTATGTATTTTTTTAAGGTATCTGAAATTGAGCTTTTTAAACATTTTTTATGGTTTTAATTTTATGTATATGTTAACTGAAACATTGATTGATTGATTGATTGATTGATTGATTGATTGATTGATTGATTGATTGATTGATTGATTGATTCGTTTACTCGTCTGTTGGTTTGTTTGTTTAATTGTTCATTTGTTTGTTTGTTCATTGTGCGATGTATATCCATTATTAAAATGCAGACAATTGCTAATTTTGTTTCTAGACTGTAAAACAGATGGCTTTAAACCATACAAATAACATGCTGCAGCTAATGTATCACTAAATGTATAAGTATAAGTAAAGGTCTTGTCTTGTCTGCCCTGTCAATACTACTCAGTAGGTACTGTAGTAAACCTTACTACATGTAAATTTTCCACTGGTTGAGGCGGCCAAATATGGACCGGATTCCGGTCAGAGAATCAGGAGAGCAGAAGAAGTACTGAAGTTTGAAAGATTTATTTTCTCCAACATATGCATCAGATTGTGTCTCTATTATGGTAATGGGTAATGGTCTACAAAGGAAAGACAAATAAAGAAATAATTACAAATTATTGTTGACTATAACTTGTCATTAACATTGACTGAAACATTACACTGCAACAATAACATTCATCATCAAATGTGCTTATTAAACTTAAAATATATAAAACAGTAATGTCTGTAATGAATGTGACAGTCTAATTAACAATAACAGTCTAAGAAATGTCCGTTCGTATAGGCAAACACACTGATCTTCCGTCCAAAACTGCTATTTATAGCTCTGACCATGGCGATGACTCAGCAGAATTACCGTGGCCGCAAATAACCGCTAAAGTGGAACATTATAGGCGATATAGACATCAGAAATAGTATCACCATGTATGTTACATAAGTATTGAATGCCACAGGTGGGAACTGACATAATATGAAGACACTGCTGATTTCCTCTTGAGGGCTGCATCAGATTCAGGTACTGCATTTGAATTTAAATGTACTACTTGGCCGTTAGAAAAGTATGTTCCATACAGTAGAAAGAATGGAACTCGGACGTACTACATCCGCCATTTTGTCATCATCACGTGACCTAACCACGTCAGTTGCATCGCTTCTCTCCTATTCATAAATTATCTCGTGGTCCATCCGATGCGCACTTTAGAATCATGCCGGATGTAGTTGGTCATCTGGGTACTTCTTACATACTGTTTTACGAATTCTACGAGTTAGGACATACTACTCAGCTTACATACTGTTTTTAGAGTACTAGAAATTTCCATTTCGGAGGCAACCAATGTTTAATGTTTCCCTGTTCGTCCTGTGCTTGTTTACATGGCTTTGCCTTCATTTGTGTTAGCCATGTGCTCTTCTTGTCTTTCCTCCTTGTTTTCAGTTACCCCACCCTCTTATTTAGACCTTGTCATCCTGATTGTTTTCATCTGTGTCTTGTGTGCTTTGTTGTGTATATTGTGCTGTGTGATCTCATTCACTGCTGGTTCGTTCCATGTTATCTTGTCTTCTCCTATCTTGTATTCTTACCTAGTATTTCGTCTTGCCTGTTCTTCTAGTTATCTTGTCTATTTGTTGTTTGTTTGTATAGCTACTACTTTCTTTTTGTTTATTCCTAGTGTTAACTTAATTGTGTGTTCTAATCTTTGATTGTTATAAGCTTTTATCCTTATAACCGTTTTGTTTAATTGTTCTGTCAGTCCCAGTCTCGTATTAAGGCTGGTTTAACTTCTGCGTTGAGTGATCGCTGTTACCCACGGCACATGCATTGTACGTAATCATGCATTTATACTTCTGCGTATTGTTTGTGTTGCTCTGCAATAATACTTATGAAACGCTAGCTGGCAGTGGGTTTTTTTGTTCCTCTGTGTCAAGTTTCTTAATATACAAGTAGCTCAAACTCGCTCATTCAGAGGCAGGAATCAGCGGAAGTGCAACAATTCAATCATGAGATAAATGCAAAACAAAAGTTTCCATCTGGAGCTTCTTCACGGGACTTGACACTTGTAAACAATCACTCCATCAGGCTCATGACTCTCAGCACCATCCTAACTCATCACCGCTATCAAGCTGACCAATCACAGAAATTGTGCTAAATGTCGTGATACGTGTAGTTCTATTTTTTGAGAGGTGCGCATCAGCGTCAGCCACGGCAAGGGCTATGCGACTCCACGAAGATTATTCAGTATTCAAGTATAAATCAGCCTTTAGTAATTGAATATTAGTTGTCTTTTTAATTGTTTAATTTCTCTCTTTTGTTTAAGATTCTAGATTATAGAAGTCTTTATGTCAGTTTTCTGTTTTATGTCTATTGACCAAGTCAGTCTAGTCCTCTTTCTAATTTTATCTGTATTGACCAAGTCAGTCTAGTCAAAGACTATAGAATACATAAGACGTGTCAATCGTATAGTTTTGAATAGGGAAAAGTGTAACGGTCAATATGGCGAATGAAGGCCCGCCTACTAGTACAGGAGCCAATCATCGTTTGATATAGACTGGCAATTTTCCAGGGGAGAAGCTCGGACCAGACGTGTGCTTTTACGACGTTTTTGTGGTCAACATCTCATCGAATACTTGCTTTACAGACATGAGAAATATATCCACACAAAGCTTGAAATCTGTACTTTTAAATGAACAATTACACTTAAAAAACAAAAGTTTTCTGGTTTTTGTAATTTGTATTAAACAAACAAGAGGTATAGTCCTTTCTGTCAAATCGCATTACATGACAGCAACTACTCAAACACCCACACACTTGTAAACAAACAGTCGCTTTCATTTCTGGGGGAGATTTGCCATTAAGACCAAGTTGTGGATTAATTCAGAAGTCCAGCGCGATCTGATGATCTTTATTCAGAGGATGATATTGTGCAACACGATCATAAATGAGGTTGGTGAAGTGATCTCGTTCCTTTCGTGTGCGCATGCGCATTAGCTCAGGCAACCTGAAAATATGCCGATTTTGTTTGGTTCGAACGTTTAGAAAAGAAACTTATGAGACAGCTCTTGTTTATTTTATTGGTGATTTCAAATATGTAATATAATCGTAAGCTTGGCAAACAGTTTTGGATAGTTTGATGTTTTCCCATTCAGACAGAATGCCCGAGCATACTGCTCGAGAGGCTTTTCAAAGATGGCCGCTGAGTGAAATGACTTGTCTTAATGGTACTTTCGTCTGGTCGTCTTTCTAACTTTATCCGTATTAACCAAGTCAGTCTAGCTCTTTTCCTAGTCTAGTCCTCTTTCTAACCATCACTATATTTTTTCCAGTCCTGTCCTGTGTCCTGACTTCCCTGGTCTTCCAGTCAAGTGTTTACGCTTCCAGTATCTAGCACTGGTTTTGTCCACTACTGTTTGGATCTTGTCATCCCCTTGTCTGTCTACTTGTGCATTAATTCTGTTAATAAACACCTTTGTTTTGTTCATTGCTGCAACTGGGTCTGCTTTCTTGCAACCAACCATGACACTATGATTTATTTGATGTTTTAAAAGAGCCATCATTTTTCATACTAATGTCATTTGATACTTTGTCCTCATTTCGATTGATGCAATCCTCTTCTTTTTTTCTCCACAAAAAAAGACAAAGTCTTCATCCCTCAGATCTATTTAGGTTGCTGCTCACCTCCTCCAATAAAAAAGCCTTTTAAGTTGGATGCCTTCCATTCTGATCAAACATGTTTTTGATACTTTATACTGAATAAAAAAAAAGATAAAAGTATTTTAGCCCTCAATTAGACCTGGTGGCACTATCTGTCAAAGAGTAGCTCAGAGTCTCAGAATGAAGTGAACTTCCTTTGACCTGCAGAGATTATAAAGGTGATTATGTGGCATATTGGAGCTGCTTTCATAGAGAAAGGGTATAGTGTGGTTTTGGGCAGAAATCCAGGTTGAACCGGTCTCTCCTTTCCTTGACCCTCAGGTTGGATCCGAGAAGCCAGAGCAACAAGTGCACTCCTGGGAACTATATATAAAAGTCTGGGAAATGGCCAAGACTGAAGCGAACAGAAGGTCAGAGCGAGTATGTGCTTGAAAGTCAGTGTTTAGAATGTCTTTCTACGCTCTGATCTGTAGAGCAGACAGCTTTTACTGGATGACAAGGATGGATGTTGATAGGAAATTTCTCTTGCATTTAAGCAAAAGCGTTTAATCTTGACATATAAGCCAGCTTCAGTTTGGATCTTTTCTGTTATGCAGTGCCTCTGTAATGCTGTGAAAGTGGAGTGTGTCTGTATTTTGCTAGTTTATGGAGGTATATCTTTGCAGAAGATCTCATCTGAATGGTTGATTTTTAAGTTTTATTAACATGTTTACTCCTGAAAAATCATCATAAGTGTTAAATAATGAAGCAAAGTATATGTAAATATGCAGTAAACTCATATTTAACAAACCATCAATATTTCTGTTATGTTACAAAAAATCATACAGATACGAGACAAACTTATAAACCAACTTTCTAAGAAAGAGTGCCCCATGATACTCGCTCAACAAAACCATTACCACTAAACAATAATTCACCCAAAAACAAACATTTGTTGTTAATTATCTCACCCTTAGGCAACATAGGCTCATTCTTAAAATGGTAGCCCTATATACGTTTCTGGAGATCTCGAATTATATAGCCTGAAGTACGTATGGCTGGGTTTCATTTTTAAAATGAACGTCACTATGACACCGTTCCTTTTCGCGCTTACCAGCTGACCGCTTACCTCTGTATGGACGGCCTTTCCGCTGTTACCAGTTTGTCCTGTTAGCTTGCCCTGTACATTGGCAGACTTGTGACGCAGAGAGAAGTTGACCACAATGACGGGGTTCAAGTCTGGTGAAGAACGGTTCCAGAAGGCGGGTAAGACAAAAACAGAAGCCAAAAATTTAAATAAACAATAATAACCAGGGTGAGAGGTGGTAAATCTGAAAACGTAGTTAAATCAACGAGGGCTTTTCTTTTCTGGATTGCTTTTGAAAAATTGTTGTTGGGAATGGGTGGCAGGTCAATCAATACAATTGGTTAAGTTTAAGGGAAGAAAGAGGGTGGTTCAGTGGATCGGTCAGTCAGTCAGTCATTCAGTCAGTCAAACAGTCAGTCAACCACAGCCTCTGGTGGATTTACGCGAGAACAGCAGGCACGAATGGCACTCGCAAGAGAAATTTGAGACCTCAAAAAGCATGCACAGAGGCCTCTGGTGGACTTGCAAAAACAGAAACTGCAAAAAAAACGTAGCTCCTGGGACGAATTTGAAGGTCTCCAGAAATGTATATAGAGGTACGTTTTCAGAATGAACCAGGGTTGCCCTGAGGCCACCGTGTTTTTTTATAGCAGAACTTTAAAGATTTTTAGATGGTCCTTCACTATTCATGCAAAGCAATGATAATTTTCTCTAATAATACCTGCAAAATGTATGGTGGCTTATTATCATTCTGTGAAGTAAACATAACATTATTTGCTTTATGAATATCCAAGTCATTAACAAATTCTTAGGAATCAAACATATCAAACATATACCTGTT
Organism: Danio kyathit; assembly: GCA_903798195.1. Lineage (NCBI taxonomy): Eukaryota > Metazoa > Chordata > Actinopteri > Cypriniformes > Danionidae > Danio > Danio kyathit. The sequence continues at coordinate 24,089,147 of LR812519.1, read as the reverse complement.
TAAATATTCTTTATATATATATATATATATATATATATATATATATATATATATATATATATATATATATATATATATATATATATATATATATATATATATAATGTATATAATTTTGTTGTTGTTTTTGTTTATTTTGTTTTTTTCTTGACTGTAAGATAAATAAAAAAAAACAATAAGTACCTGAAGTATTGTACTTATCTGTGGATAAATCAAACAATATGAAGCATTTCCGAACAGTTTTTCTTTAAATATGTTTGTACATATTCTGGGCATTTCATTGTTAAGGTATTTCCACATTCAATTGTGATCCAAAATGCAGTCATATTACAACATACACATCATTCGTTGGCCAGATATGTCATTAAACATATTCGCTAAACTGCTTTTTTGATTTATGTGCATGAATATATTCATAAAGTAATCCTGGAGGAGGAAAAGCTATGCTGGCTGAGTGTATTGATGTATGTCTTTATATCATTGTATATATTATACAGTATTATATACAGATATCATTGTATATATACTGTAGTTTGTATCACTTCAGACAGACTATACATTTGAAGAGTTCAGATGCAAAAAATCTCTAAATGCCATCTGAAATTTTCTTCTAAAATTACCATTTTTATCAGGCTCCTGTGTGTAGGCTCAATAATTTCACTTTTATGGCAAACATTAAGTTTTTTTCATGGTTTTCAAAGTGAAATAACTCAACATAAACAAAGGAGGCTGAGAATAATGCTCATTTTCAATGGAAATTTCAGATGGAAGAGGTTTTTGCATCTGAACTCTTCATTTTGAGAATGAAGTAAAGGATGAAAAGCTTGAAAATAATGTTTTAAAGGCTCTACAAACAGTGAACAGTTATTAACTCTTGTTGTGAGCGGAGAGAGAGCAAATTGGTCTGTTATCAATTATGCATTGTGAATTATTGAAATCACAGTTATCGGTGTTGCCCTCCCAAGCAGCTGAACTTCTGTTATGTCAATATCATAGTATTTCCCCAGTGAAATGACCTCAGTTATGCTGGGTAAGAATGCAATATAAACAATGCAATAACAGATCTTCTTAAAAGCGTGTGGATGGTTTTTTTTTTTTTTTTGAACATCTGTGCTGTGAAGTACTGGTATATTAACACTGATATGTATATCCTATAAATTCTTCTACTTGAAATAACTGTCAGCCTTATAAAAAGTGTTAATTGCACAAATTTAGCTTTGGCTTCAGAACATATCTGTCAGAGTTTGTTTTCCTATTTAGTTGCTTTCATTACTGTAGTGTATACTGTCAGTGAACAGTTCACACAGAAATCTGAGAGGGGTTTTTTCATATAAAGAGAAGCCGTAAATGTATGAGCCAATATTAAACTTTCTGGAAATCCTTCAAGATGGTAACAGAGCACACAGAGCTGATCAAAAAAAATATTTTAAACCTCTTTCTTACTTCTGCAGCTTCAGCAAGCCGTCCGTATCTCTTACAGAGAGACACTTTAAAACTGCTTTAAAAGGAAAATAATGGAATTACAGAAAGAGGCTTTAAAGGAAAGTTGAAGTATCCAGAAATGCTTTTAAAATAATTGATCTGACAGTGAATAATGTTTAAAATGTTTCATGATATGCTGGAATGAATGTCAAAAACAAAAAATGAGTTCAAATTAAATTCAGTTAAATTCAATTAAAAGTCTCTGTAAGTTCAACCAAAAATGAACATTCTGTCATCAATTTACCTTTTTCTCCAATTGGTCCAAACCTGATTTATTTTTTATTTTTTTCCTTCTGTTGAACACAAAAGAAGATATAATACAAATTTTGAGAAAGCAGCAACCGTTGATGGGATTTTTTTTCTACTATTATTATACTACAATATTTAGTTTTGTGTTCAACAGAAGAAAGACATTTATGAAAGTTTAGATTCACTTGATTGCAGTGGTGGAAAGAGTACTGAAAAATCATACTTAAGTAAAAGTACCATTACTTGCCTAAGAATGTAGTGCGAGTAAAAGTATCTGTTGTAAATATTACTCAAATTAGAAGTAAAAAGTAGACCTTTCAAAAGTGCTCAAGAGTAGTGAGTAGTGAATATTACGCTGTAACAAGCTAATGCATGTACATGTAATTTGTGGATGTGTGTAAACATAACATCTGTATTGCATTTAGTTATTGCCCAGCAGGCACACAACGTCATAAGACATTAATATTAGGTTAGATGTAGGTCATGACGTCAGGTGACCAAAGTTCAATGTCTAGCCAGCATCTAAGGACAACATTATTTTATGTCCAATAACAACATCAAATGACATTGATATTTGGTTGATTTTAGGTTGTGTTAGAAAGTGACCAAAATCCAACGTTGAGCCAACATCTTAAACCAACCTAATATTGACGTCAAATACTGACATTTATTCGTCCGGTATGGCAACTAAATCCAACATATGATAGACGTCATAGTGGTAACGTCCACACAGACGTCAAGCTGAAACATCATTAGAACGTTGATATTTGGGTTGATTTTAGGTTGACAGTGATGTCAGCCTGACGTTGGTTCTGACGTCAACTCAAATTTATTTCCAAAGCAAAATGCAACGTCCCCACAGACGTTGGGTACAACGTCAATCTGACGTCATGTTGACATCTTATGCATTCTGGACGTCACCATCAGGTAACAGTAACTGGCGCTCAGGCAAACGACGATCGTACCGCCCTCACGGTGTTCAATAAAGCCAGATGAAAGTGCCTGACCGGGGTGGGGGGTGTTGTTGTGGGTGATGGTGTAGTGAACGAAAGTAAAATCCACCACTTCTACTGGGTGTTTAAGGCCATTTCAGTCAATATAAAGTAAACATCATGTAAAACGTAATCCCTATAGACAAGATAAAGTAGTGACTGGCAGGTTGAAGGAAAGTATGGAGTAAAAGTACCAACACTTGCACTAAAAATTTACTCAATGCAAAGGAAAAGTACACATTTTAAAACTACTTAATAAATTATAATTTCTGAGAAAAACTACTCAATTACAGTAGTATTTGTAATTTGTAACTTACACCTCTGCTTGAGTGTAAGTCGATGGTGAAGAAATTTCCTTTTCCTTGCAACTAAATTAGGAGGAGGACACAGGAGGCTTCTAAAAATCAAATTGGCTGTCTATAAAAATTACTATGATTGCATACATGTTTTCATTATTTTCCATTTCATGCACACGAAATCATCAACAATTTCAAGTCATATAAAATTGTGCTATGTTTATGAGGAGGACCAATACGTGGTTATGAATATTTGATCAAGAAAACCAACTGTTTATGTATCCTCATGAAACTGATCTCTAGCTGTCCATTGTTTATGGGTTTCATGAACCTGACATCAGCAACCCCTACAACCTTTATTTATTGCTTGCGCTGAGGCAGTCGTGGGATACAAGTCAGAATACCAGATACTGCATTATAAAATCATTTCCAGAGGATAGAGACTGCCTATATTATGTGCTTATGGGGCTGAATTCAATTCCTGACAAACAAGAGCTGGAGCAGAGACAGTGAGAGAGAGGGGAACATATCCAAACAAAAATGATGTGATGACTGGCAGTCCACAGAGCAGAGTCGATGGCAAATATTTATACGCTCTTTAGTTATAATCCTTTTCATGCTCTTTAGCATGCATGTTTAGTCCCATATTTTTTATATTATTATTTTTAATAATCACTTAAGTCACAGACTTAAATCTATGACCTTTGCAAGCAAGAGATGATTTAAGATTTTAGGTTTTTTTTTGTTTGTACTAGCTGAAATAAACTAACACATTGTACGCAAGTGGTTTTTGTCAAGATCATATTTTCTACATTTCTATATAACACCAATTTCAACCTTCTGTTTCTTCCTGTGTAAATATATAATGTTGGTTATGTCTAATGTAAATGCAAAGATAGTACAATAACAAATAGGTCAGAATACACTTCATGAATAAAACTAATTTCCACAGCAGGAGATGATACAAGTCAGACAATACCCATTAATGATGACAGAATTAATTATCTAGAAATATATGGAATAAAATCAATGTCATAAACATTACATGCATAAATAAAATTCACGTATCTGTATTTATTAAAATGACATTTTCTTTGTCTGTTTGTATATGACTGATAAATTTACGTAGGGCGTACTTTACAACATGAAATACCGTTTCACCACGGACACGACGACCTGATTATGAGTATGAATCAAAAAAGTGACACACTCTCAAAATTACGTCACCGCTGTCACAGGCATTAATAAACAAGCGAGAGCCATCGGTCACAACGGTGCGCTTGCTGGCTCGAGCTCCCACACACCATCTTAGGTAAGATTTTTGTTTCCCTCTTGAGAAATGTCCGTCATGAGCTGTAATAAAGGTTGAGACTTAATGAGGTCCATTTTCGCTGTGTTTCTTGGACATTTACAGAATCAAAATTAGAACGAGCTGAGGATAGTGGGCATAATGTAAGTTAACGTTACAGGCAGCGAGCGCAGAATTCTCAGGGAATCACTTAACGTGTTTAACTATAACATGAAACAGTTGTCCATAGTGTATGTATGTGAATGAGTGTGTATGGATGTTTTCCCAACTGGAAGGTCATCTGCAGCGTAGAACATATGCTGGATAAGTTGACTGTTCATTACGCTGTGGCGACCCCAGATTAGTAAAGGGGACTAAGCCGAAAAGAAAATGAATGAGTGAATGAATGAACTTGCCTTTAACAACGTTTTGCCTACAATTTATACCTTTAATCAAATATTTGTATTGACCTTCAAGAGTTCACACTTAGCTGATGATCAATAAAGCATAATTGGCATGCTGGTCCCGGGAGAGAAACCCTGAGCTCGTATATCCTCGAGCCCGGGGCTCCCTCCCGTTAAGAAGGCGAGAGGGAAGTTCGAGCTCAAGAAGGTCTCGATAACTCCTCCGCTTAGTCACCGTGTGAAAAGTGTAACTAAGGTTGTCTTAGGCAATAAATTGGTTTAGTCATATGGCTATGGTGTATGTTTTTGGACGGTGGGAGGAAACCAGGGAACCCGGGGGAAACCCACGCGAACACGGGAGAGACATGAAAACTCCGCACAGAAACGCCAACCGGCTCAATGGGAGGTTGAACTGGTGGCGTTTCTTGCTGTGAGGCAACAGTGCTAGTCATGAGGCCGCCGTGTCGCCCTATAGGAAAGAGTGGAAGTAGGGGTGGAAAGGAGGGGGGAACTTCGAGACGAAGATAACTGGAGTGAAATCTCTGGTTATTTATAGTGTATCCGTAATCATCTAATAGGGCAGATTCGGAGCTGATAAGGTGCCAGCCGTGTTGATCATAAACACGTGATCCTCTCGAAATTAGTTTATAAATAAACCACACTAAGTTTGAATTTGTTGTGTCAGAATTACTGGCTTTGTTCAATTATAATGCTTTGATATGAAAAATTTTTATCGGCCACCCCAACCTATGAGCCATTCAGACAGTGTGTCACTCACAGGAACGGAAATGTCAATGG
>LR812519.1:23946468-24083538 GCA_903798195.1 Danio kyathit | reverse complement strand
GAAAGAGGGTGGTTCAGTGGATCGGTCAGTCAGTCAGTCATTCAGTCAGTCAAACAGTCAGTCAACCACAGCCTCTGGTGGATTTACGCGAGAACAGCAGGCACGAATGGCACTCGTCAAGAGAAATTTGAGACCTCAAAAGCATGCACAGAGCCTCTGGTGGACTTGCAAAAACAGAAACTGCAATGCAAAAAAAAACGTAGCTCCTGGACGAATTTGAATCTCCAGAAATGTATATAGAGGTACGTTTTCAGAATGAACCAGGGTTGCCCTGAGGCCACCGTGTTTTTTTTATAGCAGAACTTTAAAGATTTTTAGATGGTCCTTCACTATTCATGCAAAGCAATGATAATTTTCTCTAATAATACCTGCAAAAAATGTTGGTGGCTTATTATCATTCTGAAGTAACTAAATTATTTGCTTTATGAATAGATCCAAGTCATTAACAATTCTTAGGAATCAAACATATCAAACATATACCTGGTTTAAATATTCTTTATATATATATATATATATATATATATATAGATATATATATATATATATATATATATATATATATATATAATATATATATATATATATATATATAATGTAATATAATTTTGTTGTTGTTTTTTGTTTATTTTGTTTTTTTCTTGACTGTAAGATAATAAAAAAAAACAATAAGTACCTGAAGTATTGTACTTATCTGTGGATAAATCAAACAATATGAAGCATTTCCGAACAGTTTTTCTTTAAATATGTTTGTACATATTCTGGGCATTTCATTGTTAAGGTATTTCCACATTCAATTGTGATCCAAAATGCAGTCATATTACACATACACATCATTCGTTGGCCAGATATGTCATTAAACATATTTCGCTAAGAAACCTGCTTTTTGATTTAGGTGCATGAATATATTCATAAACAGTAGATCCTGGAGGAGGAAAAGCTATGCTGGCTGAGTGTATTGATGTATGTCTTTATATCATTGTATATATTTAATACAGTATTATATAAGATATCATTGTATATATACTGTAGTTTGTATCACTATCAGACAGACTATACATTTGAAGAGTTCAGATGCAAAAAATCTCTAAATGCCATCTGAAATTTTCTTCTAAAATTACCATTTTTATCAGGCTCCTGTGTGTAGGCTCAATAATTTCACTTTTATGGCAAACATTAAGTTTTTTTCATGGTTTTCAAAGTGAAATAACTCAACATAAACAAAGGAGGCTGAGAATAATGCTCATTTTCAATGGAAATTTCAGATGGAAGAGGTTTTTGCATCTGAACTCTTCATTTTGAGAATGAAGTAAAGGATGAAAGCTTGAAAATAATGTTTTAAGGCTCTACAAACAGTGAACAGTTATTAACTCTTGTGTGAGCGGAGAGAGAGCAAATTGTCTGTTATCAATTATGCATTGTGAATTATTGAAATCACAGTTATCGGTGTTGCCCTCCCAAGCAGCTGACTTCTGTTTATGTCAATATCTTATTTCCCCAGTGAAATGACCTCAGTTATGCTGGGTAAGAATGCAATATAAACAATGCAATAACAGATCTTCTTAAAAGCGTGTGGATGGTTTTTTTTTTTTTTTTTGAACATCTGTGCTGTGAAAGTACTGGTATATTAACACTGATATGTATATCCTATAAATTCTTCTACTTGAAATAACTGTCAGCCTTATAAAAAGTGTTAATTGCACAAATTTAGCTTTGGCTTCAGAACATATCTGTCAGAGTTTGTTTTCCTATTTAGTTGCTTTCATTACTGTAGTGTATACTGTCAGTGAACAGTTCACACAGAAATCTGAGAGGGGTTTTTTCATATAAAGAGAAGCCGTAAATGTATGAGCCAATATTAAACTTTCTGGAAATCCTTCAAGATGGTAACAGAGCACACAGAGCTGATCAAAAAAAATATTTTAAACCTCTTTCTTACTTCTGCAGCTTCAGCAAGCCGTCCGTATCTCTTACAGAGAGACACTTTAAAACTGCTTAAAAGGAAAATATGGAATTACAGAAAGAGGCTTTAAAGGAAAGTTGAAGTATCCAGAAATGCTTTTAAAATAATTGATCTGACAGTGAATAATGTTTAAAATGTTTCATGATATGCTGGAATGAATGTCAAAAACAAAAAATGAGTTCAAATTAAATTCAGTTAAATTCAATTAAAAGTCTCTGTTAAGTTCAACCAAAAATGAACATTCTGTCATCATTTACTTTTTCTCCAATTGGTCCAAACCTGATTTATTTTTTATTTTTTTCCTTCTGTTGAACACAAAAGAAGATATAATACAAATTTTGAGAAAGCAGCAACCGTTGATGGGATTTTTTTTCTACTATTATTATACTACAATATTTAGTTTGTGTTCAACAGAAGAAAGACATTTATGAAAGTTTAGATTCACTTGATTGCAGTGGTGGAAAGAGTACTGAAAAATCATACTTAAGTAAAAGTACCATTACTTGCCTAAGAATGTAGTGCGAGTAAAAGTATCTGTTGTAAATATTACTCAAATTAGAAGTAAAAAGTAGACCTTTCAAAAGTGCTCAAGAGTAGTGAGTAGTGAATATTACGCTGTAACAAGCTAATGCATGTACATGTAATTTGTGGATGTGTGTAAACATAACATCTGTATTGCATTTAGTTATTGCCCAGCAGGCACACAACGTCATAAGACATTAATATTAGGTTAGATGTAGGTCATGACGTCAGGTGACCAAAGTTCAATGTCTAGCCAGCATCTAAGGACAACATTATTTTTATGTCCAATAACAACATCAAATGACATTGATATTTGGTTGATTTTAGGTTGTGTTAGAAAGTGACCAAAATCCAACGTTGAGCCAACATCTTAAACCAACCTAATATTGACGTCAAATACTGACATTTATTCGTCAGGTATGGCAACTAAAATCCAACATATGATAGACGTCATAGTGGTAACGTCCACACAACGTCAAGCTGAAACATCATTAGACGTTGATATTTGGTTGATTTTAGGTTGGACATTGATGTCAGCCTGACGTTGGGTTCTGACGTCAACTCAAATTTAATTTCCAAACAAAATGCAACGTCCCCACAACGTTGGGTACAACGTCAATCTGACGTCATGTTGACATCTTATGCCTTCTGGACGTCACCATCAGTAACAGTAACTGGCGCTCAAGGCAAACGACGATCGTACCGCCCTCACGGTGTTCATGCCAGATGAAAGTGCTGACCGGGTGGGGGGTGTTGTTTGTGGGTGTGGTGTAGTGAACGAAAGTAAAATCCACCACTTCTACTGGGTGTTTAAGGCCATTTCAGTCAATATAAAGTAAACATCATGTAAACGTAATCCCTATAGACAAGAATAAAGTAGTGACTGCAGGTTGAAGGAAAGTAGTGGAGTAAAAGTACCAACACTGCACTAAAAATTTACTCAATGCAAAGTAAAAGTACACATTTTTAAAACTACTTAATAAATTATAATTTCTGAGAAAAACTACTCAATTACAGTAGTATTTGTAATTTGTAACTTTACACCTCTGCTTGAGTGTAAGTCGATGGTGAAGAAATTTCCTTTTCCTTGCAACTAAATTAGGAGGAGGACACAGGAGGCTTCTAAAAATCAAATTGGCTGTCTATAAAAATTACTATGATTGCATCATGTTTTCATTATTTTCCATTTCATGCACACGAAATCATCAACAATTTCAAGTCATATAAAATTGTGCTATGTTTATGAGGAGGACCAATACGTGGTTATGAATATTTGATCAAGAAAACCAACTGTTTATGTATCCTCATGAAACTGATCTCTAGCTGTCCATTGTTTATGGGTTTCATGAACCTGACATCAGCAACCCCTACAACCTTTATTTATTGCTTGCGCTGAGGCAGTCGTGGGATACAAGTCAGAATACCAGATACTGCATTATAAAATCATTTCCAGAGGATAGAGACTGCCTATATTATGTGCTTATGGGGCTGAATTCAATTCCTGACAAACAAAGAGCTGGAGCAGAGACAGTGAGAGAGAGGGAACATATCCAAACAAAAATGATGTGATGACTGGCAGTCACAGAGCAGAGTCGATGGCAAATATTTATACGCTCTTTTAGTTATAATCCTTTTCATGCTCTTTAGCATGCATGTTTAGTCCCATATTTTTTATTATTATTATTTTTAATAATCACTTAAGTCACAGACTTAAATCTATGACCTTTGCAGCAAGAGATGATTTAAGATTTTAGGTTTTTTTTTGTTTGTACTAGCTGAAATAAAACTAACACATTGTACGCAAGTGGTTTTGTCAAGATCATATTTTCTACATTTCTATATAACACCAATTTCAACCTTCTGTTTCTTCCTGTGTAAATATATAATGTTGGTTATGTCTAATGTAAATGCAAAGATAGTACAATAACAAATAGGTCAGAATACACTTCATGAATAAAACTAATTTCCACAGCAGGAGATGATACAAGTCAGACAATACCCATTAATGATGACAGAATTAATTATCTAGAAATATATGGAATAAAATCAATGTCATAAACATTACATGCATAAATAAAATTCACGTATCTGTATTTATTAAAATGACATTTTCTTTGTCTGTTTGTATATGACTGATAAATTTACGTAGGGCGTACTTTACAACATGAAATACCGTTTCACCACGGACACGACGACCTGATTATGAGTATGAATCAAAAAAGTGACACACTCTCAAAATTACGTCACCGCTGTCACAGGCATTAATAAACAAGCGAGAGCCATCGGTCACAACGGTGCGCTTGCTGGCTCGAGCTCCCACACACCATCTTAGGTAAGATTTTTGTTTCCCTCTTTGAGAAATGTCCGTCATGAGCTGTAATAAAGGTTGAGACTTAATGAGGTCCATTTTCGCTGTGTTTCTTGGACATTTTACAGAATCAAAATTAAGAACGAGCTGAGGATAGTGGGCATAATGTAAGTTAACGTTACAGGCAGCGAGCGCAGAATTTCTCAGGGAATCACTTAACGGTGTTTAACTATAACATGAAACAGTTGTCCATAGTGTATGTATGTGAATGAGTGTGTATGGATGTTTCCCAACTGGAAGGTCATCTGCAGCGTAGAACATATGCTGGATAAGTTGACTGTTCATTACGCTGTGGCGACCCCAGATTAGTAAAGGGACTAAGCCGAAAAGAAAATGAATGAGTGAATGAATGAACTTGCCTTTAACAACGTTTTGCCTACAATTTATACCTTTAATCAAAATATTTGTATTGACATTCAAGAGTTCACACTTAGCTGATGATCAATAAAGCATAATTGGCATGCTGTCCCGGGAGAGAACCCTGAGCTCGTATATCCTCGAGCCCGGGGCTCCCTCCCGTTAGAAGGGCGAGAGGGAAGTTCGAGCTCAAGAAGGTCTCGAGAACTCCTCCGCTTATCACCGTGTGAAAAGTGTAAACTAAGGTTGTCTTAGGCAATAAATTGGTTTAGTCAATTGGCTATGGTGTATGTTTTTGGACGGTGGGAGGAAACCAGGGAACCCGGGGGAAACCCACGCGAACACGGGGAGAACATGAAAACTCCGCACAGAAACGCCAACCGGCTCAATGGGAGGTTGAACTGGTGGCGTTCTTGCTGTGAGGCAACAGTGCTAGTCATGAGGCCGCCGTGTCGCCCTATAGGAAAGAGTGGAAGTAGGGGTGGAAGGAGGGGGGAACTTCGAGACGAAGATAACTGGAGTGAAATCTCTGGTTATTTATAGTGTATCCGTAATCATCTAATAGGGCAGATTACGGAGCTGATAAGGTGCCAGCCGTGTTGATCATAAACACGTGATCCTCTCGAAATTAGTTTATAAATAAACCACACTAAGTTTGAATTTGTTGTGTCAGCATTACTGGCTTTGTTCAATTATAATGCTTTGATATGAAAAAATTTTTATCGGCCACCCCAACCTATGAGCCATTCAGACAGTGTGTCACTCACAGGAACGGAAATGTCAATGGCCCCAAGCGCAAACCTCAACAGAGTTTAGAAGCCTATTAAACCCAAGCAAGCGAGCTTGTATTGGTGTGCATATATTTGTGTGGGAGCACAAACTAAAGTAAACAACTGAGCTGGAGTAATCTAAGGAGGCGGCTGTGTTTAAACAAATCTGAACAACATCATATCATAGTGACAGCTCATATGCAATGGTTTCACACTAGAGAGTGAGCCAGATGCCTTGAGCAGTCTTTGTGTCAGGTTTATGGAGAGCTCCACCTGTTCCCTCCTCTACCCAACATGGCGCTGACATTTTGTGATATTTCAGCCAAATGTCACGAGACAGACTCCGATGAACAAGCGTACGAAATGTCCCGCCGAAAGAGATACGCATGCAGCGGTACTCAAATGAAAGTTCACATTTGATTCGTTGTGCTTGGGCACTGATACGTGACGCCAAAGACTGCGGGAGATAGGGTCGTTATGCTAGCGACATTGGAGAGCAGAGAAAATCTGGCTAATAAGGTCACTCTGTTTGATGCTAGCTGGTTCTCACGACCCTGTGTCAAAGATGGGAAGTGCCACAAACTCAAGAAGAGCGGCGTCCTGTGGAACTATGACCGGAATGCTCATAGCTGTTAAACACATCCTGCGGTGGGACGTGATCCCGACCAGGTTGACGCTGATCACAGCCAGGGTTTCTTTATTTAAACTGCTACATTCAGTCTGTGTAATATGAAACAGGCTGGCATATTCAGTAAGAATGAACCAAATGTTGTTTATTTTCACATACTGGCTGCTTTATTGTGCCACCCAATATTAAAAATGAGCCCAATTTCTTTGGGGGAACTAAATTAGCTCCTATTTTAAAGTAGGGTCTTATCAAGCAGGGGTGCGTTTCCCAAACAACGACATAACTGGCGGCTGAAATATCATAATACCATGCATCGTTTGGGTAAAGAACGAAGTAGTTTTGTTTCTCAAAGCAGATCTGTCGTTTGAACCACATTAGTTATAACGTAAAGCGTCCATAATGATGCTCTAAACGGGGGAGAGTTACAACTTCTAAAGAGAAAAACCCATACTTTTTGTGCAAATTATATTGTTTTACACGCACACACACATTTAAAAAAAAAATCCAATATCAGTTTTGATAAAAACATGCACTCGTTTTCCATATAAATTGAACATTGAACATTAATTGAAATGAATTAAACATTCTATTATAAGACATAAAACCACTTAGCTAACACATATTTTAATCTCATATAAATCATATAAATAATGAAAGGTTGTAATAATGAGTAGGCTATTTATTAAGAAATGAAGAAAAATACTACTTAATAATTATTATTACTTTTATTTTTATTGTTCCCTTTTATTGTTTATTTATTTTTTATTTAATTTTATTTATTGTAAAATCTACTTTTACAATTTAACACATTCAAACCACTGCAGAAATGTTCTAACCAACAGACCCATGCCATATACAGTACAGATACTTAATAAATAACCTACTATAAATTAAAAGCATTAACGTATGTTATATATTTTTGTTTTTTACAAGCGTTGAAGACGTAAAGTAAATTTCGCTTTTAAATAATAGGTCACCAATAGCTTTTGTCATGAGCCATGGCTGCATTCCAAATGGCATAAAGGCTTTCAAAGTGCACTGCAAAGGGAACGCACTAGTCGATATGAAGATCGCTAAAACTGAACTGTAAAAATTAACTAAAGCAAACTACATCTATGACTTTAATGTTTTTTTATTTATCATTCCAAGTTTAAATGTTGGAACGTTCTAAATGAATAGGGCATAGGAGGGGTAACAGGGAATAGAACACAACCAGGAACTATGCTTCTAACTACAGCTCTAGAGGTGTAGTTGCAATCATACAGGTTTGTGACACAGTTTGCGAATGTTTGTTGGAACTTGCGACCTTAGTTGGCTAACAATGGTTTTCAGAAGCACACCACAGAATGGGAAGTACAGTAGCATAGGTTTATTCTTACGTTAAGCATGCCAAATGAAACATTGGCTCAGTATTGTGCAGTGTTACAAAACATAAACATTCAGAAAGCTGTACTTTTAGGGGCAGTTATTGTACATGTTTTCTTTATCAGCCTTGATAATTGCCATACTGTACTGTAGGTACTATCTTGTCATTGTTACAATAACATTTACAGTCTATTATTATGAAACTCATGACACAATGAGTGCATTTACATGCACATTCTTAAGCTTATTACCCTTAATTAGCTGTTGTGTAATGTCATTTAAATGTGTTTCCCAGATTTCTTTTATCAATTAAAGGTAAAAAAAAAAAAATTAAAAATGAGATCGGAGCAGGTCGTTTTTTGCCCAATACCCCGTTTTCACCTTTATCAGTGTTCTAGCAGTTTATTCATGTGTGCATGTCTATGTACGTATGTCATTTCTGATGGTTTCGCTCACCCTCAAAAAATGGAGTTTGCACGATTTGATAAATATCATTGAATCAAAATATTTTGAAAAAAAATATTTCAAAACTCCTCCATTGTTTATTGTTTTTAGAAAATATCTCGACCTTTTTTCAGATAGGTCTTTGTTATAATGAAAGTTCAAATGGCTTAAAACGGTTTCATTTATTTATATTACCTAAATTGTTATAGCTTTTGTTTGTTTTATATTAGTTTAATTATTTAATATTTTTATTATAGCCGATATTTGTATTCTTTAAATGATTTCAATATAGCTTATAGGCTATTATATCTCATTTTATCTGTTGAGCCTACAAAAATGAACACGTAATTTGTAAAATTTTATGCCTTTCTGTTGTATTCAAACAGCTGTGGTATTCATATTTAAATAGAAATATGTATTAATTATCTCCAAAAAGAAAGAAAGAAACAAACAAACAAACAAACAAACAAACAAACCCAGCAGCTTGCGGCCTTGACAGAGCTGTGAATCGAGCACTCTTTTGCCTGGTCTCTCACACATATATACAGTTGAAGTTAGAATTATTAGCCCCCCTGAATTATTAGCCCCCCTGTTTATTTTTTTCCCCAATTTCTGTTTAACAGAGAGAAGATTTTTTTAACACATTTCTAAACATAATAGTTTTAATAACTTATCTCTAATGACTGATTTATTTTATCTTTGTCATGATGACAGTATTTTACTAGATATTTTTCAAGACACTTCTATACAGTCTAAAGTGACATTTAAAGGCCTAACTAATTAGGTTAACTGGGCAGGTTAGGGTAATTAGGCAAGTTATTGTATAATGATGGTTTGTTCTGTAGACTATCGAAAAAAAATTAGCTTAAAGGGGCTAATAATTTTGTCCTTAAAATGGCATTTAAAAAATTAAAAACTGCTTTTATTCTAGTCGAAATAAAACAAATAAGACTTTCTCCAGAAGAAAAAAACATTATCAGACATATTGTGAAAATTTCCTTGCTCTGTTAAACATAATTTGGGAAATATTTAAAAAAGAAAAAAAATTCAAAAGGAGGCTAATAATTCTGACTTCAACTGTACATACATCTAAACGCGCACATTTCATGCACAAAAACACCTTTTAAATGTGACAAAAACTCGACAACTGAAAGTTACTGGCTGCTGTGTCTTTAATGTGGTGTAAAGATTATTATGCATTAATGAAACAACAAGGAGGACGCAGCAAAGAAATATCACTTATTAAATTAATACTGCTTTATTATTTTATGCAACACCTTTAAATTTAAAAGGGAAACATGAGGGCATTTTTGTTTCTTTGCAATCTTAAGCAAAAAAAAAAAAATCTTAAACAAAAAAAAAGGCCCTAGCCTATAAGGTGTTTTATGGAATATCTTAAACTGACCAGTAGCTATGTTTTTTCTTTCCCTTGTACTTATTTATTATAATGATGGAACTTGTGACCTTGTCTCACACACAGAGGTAAGAGTAGAAAACTTCATGGCTACCAAGTGACAGTGCTTCTGGTCCAAGTCTCATCAGAGAATTACTGTAAATATTCTGAAATACTTTAATGGTTGAAAATATCAAAACACACATCTGCAAAATTACAGGGGCAACAAATCTTCTGGACTCATTTTGTCTTCCATGATTTGGCATTGATTCACAAATGGCTGTCAAGAAATGCATCAGTTTCCCTTATAATCGATATCTATGAATTCCATCAAGAGCTCCAGCCAGTCCTTACTGCAGAGACACGACCAGCTTGAGTGGGCACTTCTAGACAGAGGCAGCAGTAATATTTTGTACACTCCGACAGTTTCTTGTCTTAATAAAGTACAAAATTGTGTCATCGAGTCAAGCTGCAGATGCAGCATTGTCAAAGAAACAAAAATGTGCTGCGTTCTCAGGTAATGTAAAAAAAATATGATAAACTAGGGCTGGGTATCATCAAATGTTTTGTTATGGTAGTGATACTTTGAATTCAATATCAGTTCCTAATCGATACTTTTTCATTACTAGTTATATAAAATAAGTTTTAATAAGATAACATACATCTCTTTAATCAGTTTGTGGAGTTTTTATAGAGTCAAACTTAAAACACAAAGAAACAAAATGTAACCAAAAGATAATTCTGGTGGCACGGTGGCTCAGTGGTTAGCACTGTCGCCTCACAGCAAGAAGGTTGCTGGTTTGAGTCCTGGCTGGGTCAGTTGGCATTTCTGTGTGGACTTTGTACATTTCCATGTGCTCTGGTTTCCCTAACAACTCAAGACATGCAGTGTAAGTAAATTGGGTAGACAAAATTGGCCATAGTGTGAGTGCATGTGTGAATGTAAGAGTGTGTGGGTGTTTCCCAGTATTGAGTTGTGGATGGAAGGGCATCCGCTGCATAAAACATGTGGCTCAATAGTTGGCGCTGTGGTGACCCCTGATAAATAAGGGACTAAGTCGAAGGAAAATGAATGAATGAATGAACTTTCGTTTCTTTGTTTACAGTAGACCGATTAAGCTCTTATAGAAGCAACACCATGTGTGCTAGCATCAGTGATTGATCATTTGTTTGTGCCATAGATTTGCCTTCATACAAACTTTGTTTACTAACACTGACAAAATGTATCCATTTGAGGTATCAGAATTTTGGTATTTTTCAATACACAATAGTATCAAGGAAATTTGGTCGGTACCTAAAAAGTACCAACCTTGATACCCAGCTCTGGTGATAACATACAACAGCAACAGCACAGCTTCTGACAGATTTCCCACCAACGTTTTTGTAAATACAGTTTTCTGTGTGGCCAGCTTACTGTTATACATGTAAACACATAAAAACTTGTTTCTAAAATAATCAGATTTTTTATAGTTCTTATTTTGTGCATGTAAACCAGGGGTGTCCAAACTCGGCCCTAGAGGGCTGGTGTCCTGCAGATTTAGGCCCAATCTCAGATTTTAGGCCCAATTCTACCCCTTAGCCCTTCCCCTTACCCCTAGCCCTCATTTTGCGCGTTCCCGTGAAGGGGTAGGGGTGTCCCAATCCTCTTTAGTTTGAAGGCGTAGGGCTAAGGGGAAGGGGTAGATAGCCCTTCGAACAAATATTTTTCAGGATCACACTCAAAACCAAGGGGTAAGAAAATTTCCCAGAATACACCAGCAACAACGACAGGATAGCTGCACCCAGAAGTAAGGAGATCAGTATTTTTTGTCATTATTACGAATTTTTAAAACAAACAAGCACATATATTCATAACCGCGTTGGTGTTTTACCATCATGCTTTTTAAAAATACTGTTACAATAAAAAACGCTAAATTTCGCTATCTATAGTCCATAATAATAACTCCTGTATAGCAGTCCCACAATATTCTGTCACTCAATGACACTTGAATACCCTGTCAGAAAAGTCTAGTGGCTGGGAATGGGCTTTTTACAGTGTCTGCTATAATGTTAATATTGTTTTTGGTGTGTTTACATAGATGAATATGGCCACTGTGTAACTGCACAGTACAGTTACGATCTTATTGCCACATTAGATCATTATGATAACATGATATATGCCTTCAGTGATTTCCTGAAGATAAATACCAAAAAATAAAGCAACTGAAATAACTAGCAGTCGCCATCGTCTGATCTCATATGAAGCATGAGATCCCAATGACATATTATGACGTGTGCAGGTGCTGTAGTGCTGTCCCATTTCTTAGGGGTAAATTTCGAAGCCCTTCCCCTTCACACTCGGTTTTAAGGGCGAAGGTGAAGGGGTAGGGGTACAAAAATAGAATTGGGATTGGGCCTTAAGCTCCAACTTGTCTCAACACACCTGCAAGGAAAGCCTAGTAAGAGCTTGATTAGCTATCCCAGGTGTGTCTGATTGGTGTTGGAACTAAACTTTGCAGGACACTGGCCCTCCAGGACCGAGTTTGGGCACGATGTAAACGTAGCTTTGATCATGGAGTACTCGGTTTTGTTAAATACAACTCTGTTTTTCTGTCATAGTCGTTTACATAATTCCTTCTAATGGTTCTGATGCAACAAGAACTGATTAATTTTGGAATACAAACTTGATCTTTGCACATTTATTTTTAAAAGTGCATCCCTCAGATATAGTCTGCTGAATTAGATTCAAATTGTAGCACAAACTTTTTAATGGTCGTAAAGTAAAATCACCTTCAAATGTAGTATCTAATCATACAATGTCCAATTTCGGGTTCACTATAAGTTAGTCCACCAACCAGAAAACACCAACCTAGCAAATCCATGCAGGTCTAAAAAAGTAATTTCACCATTTGTTTAGTGAATTCGCCCCGCTTACTGTCTCATCTTTTTCAAGTCAACTTATAAAAGCAGTAAAGATAATTCTGTCTAAGGCTTTCATTACTGTCTCTCCTAGGGTTCAAAAAGACTTTGAGAACTTTGAAAGGCGCTGCAGAAAAAGCCTTCTTGAAGCGAACACCTCTCTTCACATCTCTGCTTCTTTTTAATTTGTAGTGTGTCTGCTTCAAAAAGCAATCCAATTATGAAGCGTTTGATGAGTTTAATGACAGTTAATTTTGTCAGGCCAGTCCTCAAAGGCCTGGTTATGAGAGATGGACTTTAAAGGGATTTCAAGTGTATGAAAAGCCTAGAGGATGTCAGTTTTGATCTAGCAGACCAGGGAGAATGGATCCCAGCACAGGCAGGTAAGTTCTGGTTGAGTTAATGTTCTGGTTTAGATTAGCGCTGTAGTATAATTAAAAGTATTTACAATCTGCGTGCTGTCAGTACTCGTCTGGTCTCTACCATCTGTACTGACTCCTGGGACATTGGGTCTAGGTGACATTTTAAGGCATAAAATATGCCTTGATTGCTGAATGTGAAAATACTTTGAGAGGTGAAAAAGAGGTGTTTATGCTGAATTATTTCTTTTAGCTTTTGTTCTAAAAAATCTTCTTTTTAGAAACATGTATTAAATCTAAGGGTACACTTTTTATAATTTACGTAAATGATTTTGGTATATTTTTAAGAACTTGCTTTTTTAAACCTTTTTTCGAGGCTGCTAAATAGTCTTTATTGTCTTTAAACCAATAGCCATTAAAAAAATTAAATAGTCATGTAAATGCCCCTAAATAAGTGAATAGCTCTTGTTTCCTAGTTTGTAAGCCACTTTGAATAAAAGCATCTGCTACAAATAGGAATGTAAGCTCATTTTTTTATGCAGACTACTTCATTAAAAATGCTTTTTGTATTGAAACTTGCAGTAATAGTAACAAGACTGTACACAAAAATATGTAAGCATGTTTTTGTACTGTAAGCATGTCCTTACAGTACAAAAACATTGACATCATTGACATTACTGTACATCATGTTGTAAACATGCATTTCAGACACATTTTAGAGACAGGTGAAGGGCTCTAGTATATTTTGGTATGTCTGGTATGGCTTGTTCTAGACAGCACAATAAACTCAAATACAAATGTGTCAGCAGTAAAAAAAAAAAAAAAAGCTTAATTTTGATAAAAGCCTAATTTAATAATTCATTCATTCATTTTCTTTTTGGCTTAGTCCCTTTATTAATCTGGGGTCGCTACAATTGAATGAACTGCCAACTTTCAAGCATATGTTTTACATAGCGGATGCCTTTCTAGCCGCAACCCATCACTGGGAAACACCCATACACTCTCATTCACACTCATATACGGACAATTAAGCTTACCCAATTCGCATGTCTTTGGACTGTGGGGGAAACCGCAGCACCCGGAGGAAACATGCAAACTCCACACAGAAATGCCACTTAATTTAATAATTAATATATACATACATATATATATATATATATATATATATATATATATATATATATATATATATATATATATATATATATATATATATATATATATACCACACAGGTAGCATTAGCGGTGCAATGTGGCTGTATATCAGCACTGGTGGGAGGCGTGTGTTGTGCCTTAGTGTCCCACCAGTGACGATATACATCCACATCGCACTGCTACGATATTGCATTTATACAACAGTTCAACGGCATAATCATGTATATAAAAAAGGAAATCAAACACGGAGAGTCTAAAAACCTTTTTGTATGAGGAACTACTTTCTTCCACCATTCATTCACATCTGCAGTTGACGTCAGAACAGCAGAAACCGTTGCTACTTCACCAACGTCATGTTGGAGCTAGTATTTAAATGATTCTCTAGCATAATATCTAAAGTGATGACAAAACAGGTGATTTTGCTGACATCTTAGGATTATAAGGCTGAACGGCATGAAGTGCCATCAGTCTAGAGACAGACTCTGTTGCAATCGGGAGATCACAATAATTATTCCCAAAATATATATATATATATATATATATATATATATATATATATATATATATATATATATATATATATATATATTTATATACCGTTGAAGTCAGAATTATTAGCCCCCCTGTTTACTTTTTCCCCAATTTCTTTTTAATAAAGAGAGAAGATTTTCTCAACACATTTCTAAACATAATAGTTTTAATAACTCATTTCTAATAACGAATTTATTTTATCTTTGCCAATATGACAGTAAATAATATTTTACTAGATATTTTTCAGGACACTTCTATACAGCTTAAAGTGACATTTAAAGGCTTAACTAACTAGGCAGGTTAGGGTAAATAGGCAAGTTATTGATAATGATGGTTTGTTCTGTAGACATTTGAAAAAATATATAGCTTAAAGGGGCTAATAATTTTGACCTTAACATGTTTTTAAAAAAATTAAAAACTGCTTTTATTCTAGTCGAAAAAAAAAAAAAAAAAACCTTTCTCCAGAAGAAAAATGATTATCAGACATACGGTGAACATTTACTTGCTCTGTTAAACATCACGTTGGAAATATTTTAAAAAGAAAACAAATTCAAAGGGGGGCTAATAATTCTGACTTCAACTGTATATACAACAGTTCTGTCTAGTTCTTGATACGAATTGGTTGATAGCCATGCAATATTCTGCAAAAAACAGCACTCGTCCAGCCTCTTAACCCTTCACCCTTGTGTATTACTCCGCCCACATACAGTGACAAGCAGAGGGCACTCACTACAGTTTGACAAATATTGCTGCTGTTGGTCAACATAATGTACTTTTGAGGCTTTTTTAGTCATGAATGCAGTTGTTTAGATTGCAACTGTGCAGTTTATTTATAAGGATAGTGCCTATCTTTAAATATTTATAATTTCGGCGGCCATTAGCCTGTCTTTGAGCAGAACAAAGACGGTTGACGCGACGGCATAATAAGCCCTTAGAGAATAAAAGCAGCGTCATTTCAAACTACAGCTGATCAAACCATTATTAAACCGGTAAATGACTTTCTAAGTCGATCTCTCTCTTTTGTATGTTGTAGTGCTGTATTTATTTATATCATATAATTGTAGTGTGTTGAGTGTGAGATGGGACTCGCATATCAGGAATGTATGTATTTTGTGTCGGCGACTCTTTGTACTGTATAACCCTGAGTTACTTTTGGTTGGCCATCTGTTTGTTTCTATTGAGTCACCTGTTTTTTGTTACTGCAGACTAGATCAGTAAAAAGAAAGAAGAAATGCCTGCATGTGTTTAGCGTTTTTCCTTATCGCAAACAAAACTGTAATTTGGTAGTGTTTGCGTTGCTTTGGCTTTTTTGGGAATAATTATTGTGATCTCCCGATTGCAACAGAGTCTGTCTCTAGACTGATGGCACTTCATGCCGTTCAGCCTTATAATCCTAAGATGTCAGCAAAATCACCTGTTTTGTCATCACTTTAGATATTATGCTAGATAATCATTCAAATATAGCTCCAACATGACGTTGGTGAAGTAGCAACGGTTTCTGCTGTTCTGACGTCAACTGCAGATGTGAATGAATGGTGGAAGAAAGTAGTTCCTCATACAAAAAGGTTTTTAGACTCTCCGTGTTTGATTTCCTTTTTTATATACATGATTATGCCGTTGAACTGTTGTATAAACGCAATATCGTAGCAGTGCGATGTGGATGTATATCGTCACTGGTGGGACACTAAGGCACAGCACACGCCTCCCACCAGTGCTGATATACAGCCACATTGCACTGCTAATGCTACCTGTGTGGTGTGTGTATATATATATATATATATATATATATATATATATATATATATATATATATATATATATATATATATACAGTGCTTGACATTAACTTTTTTGATCACCAGCCACTGTGGCTAGTAGTTTTCCAACATTACTAGCCACTCGCCATTTTCACTAGCCACAATTTTATTGTTGGAAAAATATATTTTATACACATCAATATGACTTTGACATGCTAAAATTACTTGATTTAGATTTTGCGTTATCTCCACATGACTCATTCGTTTCACTTTTTGTGTGTCGTGTATGAGCTTGCTAAATGTTCATGAGCAAATGGGTCATGGTTTCATAGTATTACAATTAGTTTTTATTTCACAATTTTCAGAGCTCAAAATGAAGGATTTACCAAATTTATCTCTGACCACACCAAACATAAACAATTAATTATTTCTTAGCCACAAATTTTAAATGTGTCAAAACAAGCAAACTATAGCTGTTTACTATACTTTTTATTTAACAAAACATGTGCACAGTAATCCGTCCTGGCTACAGGACCCAGATTACCAGTTTACTACACATAAATGGGGAGTAATCTCCCATTAAAGCAATATTATTGTAAAACATGATAATTAAACCACATTACGCAAAAGAAAGTAGGTAATAAACATACCGTGTGATAATGAAAGGATTATAACGCACACGGTTAACGTTAGACCCATAAATAATATTCATATAATGCTTAAAGTAAAAGTAACCGGTGCTGCTTACAAAAATACAAATCTGAAGCTCTTGAAAGCAGCAAGACTGTGGGTGCGTGTTCATCACTTTTTGTCTAGTCTATTTGAAAGAGAACCGATCACATCAGCTTCTAGACGCAGTTGCTTCAAGCAAGGAAACGGGAGCGCACGCGCGTTTTAAACAGTCGCGCGCATCACCTCAACTGCTTGCGCGAGTGATCATCCTCTCATTCGGTATTCATCTGCTTTTTTTTTTTTGCTCACGCGAACGCAATTATTTTTGTCAGTCGTGTTGCTTCTCAATTCTAAGATCACCTTTGCATGCATATTGGACCATCCTTATTGTCAAACCCTGCTTTTATGAATTATTATCCGGGAAAATGATTTTCAACAAGCCAAAGTGGCTAGTGGGAGTGTCTGTCTTACCCGCCACCACTGAAATTGACCCGTATTTGGCAGGTTGGCGGGTGTTAATGTAAAGCCCTGTATATAAATATATATATATATATATATATATATATATATATATATATATATATATATATATATATATATATATATATATATATATATATATATATACACACATATTTGTTCAATTAATGGGACATTTGAATTTCATAAGGGTTGGTGGATGTTACTTAAAATCAGAGATGGGAAGTAACGAAGTACAAATACTTTGTTACTGTACTTAAGTAGTTTTTTCTGGTATCAGTACTTTACTTCACTACTTATTTTTTTGACAACTTTTTACTTTTACTTCTTACATTTTTACACAAATATCTGTACTTTATACTTCTTACATTTTTACACAAATATCTGTACTTTATACTTCTTACATTTTTTAAACCACGGTCGTTACTTTCGTTTTCATGTGTCAGGTGGCGCGTCTATATTATTTCTTGTCATTGCGCAATAATATGAGCGCCTTTTTGATGCAGTCAGTCTATTTTTCCTCATTGCGCGCCTGCGTGCTGGTGCTGCAGCGCGCGGCTTCTTCAAGGCTATCGTGCACCGTACATGGCCTAGCCTAGCCCTAGTTCATGAAGATTACTATGAGAAAGGCTAGGATTACTACGCAGTGACAGAAGGAGTTGGCAAATTTAACATGACTGATGCTGCCCTGCTTACACGGTAATAAGACAACTTTTGCTCGTTCGGATCACAGGTAAACGAGACACATTCCAGTCAAAAACATGCTGTTTAAATGCTTAAGCCTTTTGTCCACTTCCGATCATACTGCACGGGCTTTCTCTGGTCTTTCAATCTAATACCGCGAAAATAGTGCTTTTTGTAAAGATAAGTACATTTAGTACTAAAACAATCAAATACTTTATAAAAAATGTGTGCATTGCGGTTTATTTCCTTTATTTCTGATGAGTTCATATTTCCTAATACAGAATTTATGCTGTTTTTCAGTTTTTATTGATTTTTCTTTTTATTGACTATATGATTTTACATATAGGCCTATTTACTGTTGTCTTTAATTAATAATTTTTAATAAATATTTTACAACAACAAAGGTAACTATACTGGGCAGTTTATGTGTGTTACCTGTGTATGTTGCTTTTAGCATAGACTAAATGTATTGCAGTTTTTCTCAGTCACTTTGGCACATTTCTCAGATCAGAACTGAAATTTGCAAAACAGTAGGTCTAAGTGCATTTCTCAAAACAACACGTATAAATAGCAACACACCATGGATTACCTGCAAAAGCCAGTCTCCTACTCAAAATCCTTCAGTTCATCTCTAAAAACTAAATTTCTGTCAGTGAACATGTCAGTGGCGTCAGAATGACATGTCCTTTTGTCATTGTATACGAATAAGACTCAAATTTCTTGGAAGTCATGTTGTCAATAACAGTGTACTCTGGAGGGCTGTTCTGGTGTAAACTATGGCAATATTTTTGTTGTTTGTACTGTAATTAGTTGCCAGATCATGTCATTCTGATACAGAAAGGAAAAGAGAGCACCGCATAGCACAAAGAAAAAACAAAAGTAAAAATGTGAAGAGGACAACCTCCTTTTAGACCTACATTAGAAAAAGTCCAGATTCATCTGGGAGAAATGTAAAAAATGCATTATGACTAAATATTAAGACAACTTGTTCGGGCATTTGAACGATTAAATGTTGTGGGGGTGAGTCTATTCAACAGAGATAAAATAATACATGTTGATCAACATGACATAAGCAACTGATAATATAGGAAACATCAGAGAATTGCACATAATCATTTGCATGGATGAACAAAAGCATTTGCAACTTGTTTATAAAGAGAAACTGCTTTTCTGATGTGCACAAGTGACACAATGATGATCTGAAGATTGAACAGGGGTTTTGAGAATTTCAGTTCTGATCTGAGAAATGGACCAAAGTGACTGAGAAAAACTGTAACAGAATTAATGTTTATCCATTAAATAAAATAACCACAATACCTGAAAAAAAAAACACTGAAATAGCAGGTTATATATGAGAGCTACTCTTTGAAGAGAATAAGCAGCTTTAGCCTAATGCAAAAAAATTGTTTGCAGTCATATCTGATAAGTATTTATTTTAGCAAAATAAAAAATCTATATATTTTGGACAGAATTCAGTGTAAAATGTAAGACATTATTAAGACAGAGTGTATCAACATGAATGGCAGCTGTTGTTTTTGATAACAGCGGCAAAACTACATGCTGAACACTGAGTTTGCGTTAGGATGATTACCTACCTATCTCACTCGCTATCCTTCAGCTTTGTCCCTGATTTATCAGGGGTTGCCACAGCAGAATGAACCGCCAATTATTCCAGCATTTGTTTTACGCAGCAGATACCCTTCCAGCTGCATCCCAGTACTGGGAAACACCCATAAACACTCACATTCACACACACACACTTATAAACTACTGCAAATGTAGTTGAATTATTATTCACCTATACCGCATGTCTTAGCGACTGTGGTTGAAACGGGTACTTTTTACTTTTTTACTTTTGTACACTTTTCAGGCTGTACTTCTGTACTTTTACTTAAGTACAAAAGTGTAGTCAGTACTTCTACTTTTATTAGAGTCATTTTAAACATGATTATCTGTACTTCTACTTAAGTAAATGATGTGTGTACTTTTGCCATCTCTGCTTAAAATTAGGGATACACAGAATTTTTGGCTTCTGAAATTATAAGCTGCCAAATGGCATTTTCTGTCAAAGGAGAAAGAAAATGGAAGAAAATATAAGTCCCCACACAAAACCACACAAATTTGCATGAATTGTAATGTAAAATAGTCAATCTCTATATTGAGTTAGAGACTTTAAATATGCTGTATTTAATGTACAGACTGCCCTA
The DNA here is from genome assembly GCA_903798195.1 of Danio kyathit. Classification (NCBI taxonomy): domain Eukaryota; kingdom Metazoa; phylum Chordata; class Actinopteri; order Cypriniformes; family Danionidae; genus Danio; species Danio kyathit. Next base: position 24,062,988 of record LR812519.1, on the reverse strand, counting down.
TATCTGTATAATAAATTTCATAACTTCCCACAAAATGTCTCCATGATTTGTCGGATTAAATGGAAGAAAAAGATTTGTGAGATTTTGTTGCGTACACTTGAACAGTTTAGATTTTATCACTTTAAATTGTGCATATTGTAATATTTGCATCTTTGCATGCTGTTACACTAATACCTTTCAGAGCCAGTCCTTTCCAGATAAATTGCCTTCAGAGAATAGTTCTTCACATCTCTTTTTAAGCATCTGCAGTTTGACAAACATACTGTTATTTTCACCCAAAAATAAAATAAGAAACTTAGAGACAAAGCCATGAAAGCCATATGTGAAATAGAGAAATGGCACTGGTTATCTTTGACTTTTCCCTCTGTACTTTTCCTGCAATTAGCACCATGCACTGCAAAACCCCTCTGCGTAGCCTCACTGTCCTGAAATATCCTCCCAGCTTTGAGACCTTTACAATCTTCTGTTCTGCCTCAGTGTGGGGCGAAGATGATGACGATGATGACATTATCCAAGCTTTATTCCCTCTAAATGACTGCTGCTCTGCGCTTGCTCTACAATCAGGTAAGGACACAATCTTCTGAATGTCACATGCATCATCTCAAAACAGATTGTCAGGCCATGAGTTTCCACAGGCACGTGCAGTCGCATGCAATGACAGACAGTTGCCCTGCACGACATCTAGAGCAGGAATCACCAATCTCGTTCCTGGAGGTCCGGTGCCCTGCAGGGTTTAGCTCCAACTTGCCTCAACACACCTGCCAGAGTGTTTCAAGTATACCTAGTAAGATCTTGATTAGCTTGTTCAGCTGTGTTTGATTAGAGTTGGAGCTAAAATCTGCAGGACACCGGACATCCAGGAACAAGTTTGGTGATCCCTTTAGAGATTAGACACTTCTTATGTTACAACGTCTCTGTATGTGCAATAATTCAAGTGTTTTAGCTATTGTGTAATGCTATAATGAAGGTTTTGAATAAATAAAAAATAAATAAGTATTTCAAAATAAATGAGTATTTCAGAAACTGCTGATCTATTAGGGTTTTCATGCACAACCATCTCTAGGGTTTACAGAGAATGGTCTGAAAAAAAGAAAATATCCAGTGATCAGCAGATATGTGGGTGCAAATGCCTTGTTGATGCCAGAGGTCAGAGAAGAATGGCCGGATTGGTTCCAGCTAATAGAAAGGCAACAGTAACTCAATTAACCACTCGTTACAACCAAGGTATGTAGAAGAGCATCTCTGAACAAGCAACACGTCGAACTTTGAGGCAGATGGGCTACAGCAGCAGAAGACCACACCGGGAGCCACTCCTGTCAGCTGGGAACAGGAAACTGAGGCTGCAATTCATACAGGCTCATCAAAATTGGATAATAGAAGATTGGAAAAACGTTGGCTGGTCTGATGAGTCTCGATTTCTGCACATTCAGATAGTGGGGTTAGAATTTGTTGTCAACAACATGAATGGATCCATCCTGCCTTGTATCAACAGTTCAGGCTGCTGGTGGTGGTGTAATGGTGTGGGGATTTTTTTTCTTGGGACAGTTTGGGCATATTAGTACCAATTAAGCATTGTGTCAACGCCACAGCCTACCTGAGTATTGTTTCTGACCATGTCCACCCTTTGATGACAACAGTTTACCCATCTTCTGATGGCTACTTCCAGCAGGATAAATCGCCATGACTGGTTTCTTGAACATGACAATGAGTTCAATGTACTCAAATGGCCTCCAAAGTCACCAGATATCATTCCAACAGAGCACCTTTGGGATGTGGTGAAACAGGAGATTCACATCATGGATGTGCAGCCAACAAATCTGCAGCAACTGCATGATGCTGTCATGTCAATATAGACCAAAATCGTTGAGGAATATTTCCAGTACCTTGTTGAATCTATGCCACGAAGGATTAAGGTGGTTCTGAAGGCCAATGGGGGTCCTACCTGGTACTAGTAAGGTGCACCTAATAAATTGGCCGGTTAGTGTATATGGCATTCTTTTATGCATTATAATAACAAAATATTTTAGTTGAAATAGTAGCTGAGATATACATTTATATTCTTTAAAACCTTCACCTCATTAAAATCCATTAGTTCACTCAATATTTGATAGCTGTGTATTTTGGTGCTCATTAGCATTTTAGATTATTATCTTAGTAACATGGATGAGCTATAAATATTAGTGGCATCTCATATGGTTAACCTAAAGTTGTTATTTATGTAGATGGAAGCCTGTGTAGGCAGCAGACAGTAAGAGTTGCGAGAGTTATGAAAAACGTCTAATTTGAAATACAGTAGATTGCAATTTACAAACCAGTGGGACCTTATATATATCTTATAAATATGTAGCGTATAAGATATCTTTGAAATAAGAAGATATATAATAGGTGTAACTGGCCCTCTGATAGATGAATGACTTTCTGCAACATTCACTGAGAGATCTGAATACTGAACTAGACGAATCCTTGATAGATTTCAGCAAATATTTTCATCTCAAAGTGGAAAACAGAAAGAGCGTGTAAAACTCCCCAAGCAGAAGCCACCGGATGCCTAGCACTTCCTGACAGATTAACTCCCTTTATGCAAACAACACATAAATATGATTTGAAATGCAGCAGTTAAAAATGTTAATGAAGAGACTTCTTCTACCAAGTATGATTTCTGAGCCTGCAGAGAATTTAAAACACGCTGACAGTTTTGCACTGCTTAAAATATAAACATGCCATTTGCTATATCAGCCTTAAGCAGCAGAGATGCTAAAAAGATGTTATTTTATTTATATATCTTTAGGAGTGTTTACACGACAACAAGTTTTTCCACAGAGTTTTTGAAAAGTTTGTGATACAGACAACAATGCGATAATATTGTGTTCACCCCAGATCACATGGATCAGCAAAATGTAGATAAATAAAATGCTGCAGTGGGCATCACGGGGGCACTGTGGGTAGCACGATTGCCTCACAGCAAGAAGGTCACTGGTTTGAGCCCCAGCTGGGTCAGTTGGCATTTCTGTATGGAGTTTGCATGTTCTCCCAGTGTTCGCGTGGGTTTCCTCTGGGTGCTCTGGTTTCCCCCACAGTCCAAAGACATGCAGTACAGGTGAATTGAATAAGCTATATTGGCTGTAGTGTATGTGTGTGAATGCAAGAGTGTATGGGTGTTTCCCAGTGTTGGGTTGGGGCTGGAAGGGCATTCGCTGCGTAAAACATATGCTGGATAAATTGGCAGTTCATTCCGCTGTGGCGACCCCTGAATAATAAAGGGACTAAGCCAAAAATAAAATGAAGGAATGAATGAAAATGCTGCATTGTGCATACCAGGCCAGTAGATGGCGATGTTTGTAAAGAAACATTATGCGCATTTTGGTCCACCATTGTTGTTTTGATTGCCAGTAACTCGCGCATGCCTATAGATTGAACATGTAATACATACACTTACTCACTCACTATACTTCGGCTTAATTTCCTTGATTTATCAGGAGTCGCCACAGCATATTATTCTGGCATATGTTTTTATGCAGCGGATGCCCTTCCAGCCAAAATCCAGCACTGGGAAACACTCGCACTACAATAGTGATGGGAAGTTTGGATCATTTTACTGACTCTGACCTTTGAGTCTTGAAGATGATGAACAAATCATTTTTCCAGTCATTTGGTCCAATTTGCTATAATATTATTAAAATGTTAGGAGTTGCCTCTAACACAATGACAACTAACAAATCAACCCAAACGTTGATCACATTACAAACAAGTCATAACTAGAATGCTAAGTTCTTTCTATTCTTTGCTATTTTATATAACTAGAAAGAACATGAAAATAATCATTGATTGTTTACCTGTTTTTTTTGTCTATGATTAGCTCAGCTCACCTCTTCTTAGCATTCTGCTTAACCAATGCACACAGTCGAAGCCGAAAGGACCCATGATTAGTTTAAAAGTAAACATTTTGAGTCTTCAGGTTTTTGAGTCGTTCGTTCATCACGAGACATATGTAAAGAGATGACTCAAAACAGAGGACTTTGGCCTTTTCTTTTTCTGGCTCTGACTGCATATGATTGGCTTCTGTCTTTCACATGATGAATGAATAACTAGAACCGAGGACTCGAGAGCATACCTGTCAACATCGGGACGTGAAAATAAGGGATAACTTTTTTTGCTCATTTACGTTAAAATTTGTTCTGTTTAAAAAAAACACCAAGATCGACATGTTTAGATGTTGTTATTCATTCATTCATTTTCTTTTTGACTTAGTCCATTTATTAATCTGGGGTCAACACAGCGGAATGAACTGCCAACTTATCCAGCATATGTTTTACACAGCTGATGCCCTTCCAGCTGCAACCCATCACTGGGAAACATTAGCTGCGTCCCAAATGGCACACTATGCACTATGTACTTATGCACTTACACACTCAACAGCATAGCCTATGTATCTAGTGTCGTCCCAAATGGAACACTGATGTTTTTTTTTACTAAGCAGAAATTAAAACCGTTTCCCTGATGACGTTTGACGGTTGTCAAATTAGGAAAATAAACGAAAGAACCAAATAATACCTACCGTGAGTATAACCGCATTCACCATCCGATGGCGCTATAATCACTCTCATAGGAGAATTTTGCTTAACCATCCAAGATAAATATAGTTATCCAACATGTGCGCCCGATAGCTCTGCCCCTTCCGCTAGGTGTGCAAAACTGTGGTCATTGAGGGTGTGAAGTGTCCATCATTCCACACTTCATTTTACCGGTTGAATAAGTGCATCATCCGTGTAATTAAAGTTCTTCTTCTTCTTCTTCTTCTTCTTCTTCTTATTATTATTATTATTATTATGTGTATATGTCTGTTCAAACACACACCCAAAACCCAGAGTGTCCACTTTCGCTCCACTTCAAATCGCGTGTACAGAATCCGTTTTGGAAACATTGTCTATTTATCACTATGGAGAGCGTCTGACAGTCACGCACCACTACATGAACTGACTGTTTTGGTGCAACAGCACCTGTAATGAAGAGGAAGGGAATCCCACCATTTATATATTTCAAAGTGTTTTCATACCTAAATAAAATTAGACCATAGAACAGATTCACATTTAAGAGCAAGGGGCGTCCCCTAGTGGTTCGGCTGTATGGGTTGTGTATAGGGGTTGTGTATTATAACGTGAAATGGGCATCGCCATGTTTACTTGCAGCCACACGTTTGCCTCATTCCAAAAAAAAATGTAAAACACGAAGGATTCAGCGCGTAAATTCATAAGTTACTCCCCAAATACATGTAAGTAAGTGGCTGGTGAACTTAGAGACGAATAGATTCAACTTTATTGTTACTTTTACTATGTGTATCTGATATGAATAATACACATTGGCAAATTCTGTTTGAATGGATTGTTAGAATTCCTTGTGTGTTTTACAAACTCTAAATGTATTGTTTTACTAGTACTTGTGTGTATTTACATGTCTAAAACATAAAATAAGCATTAGGCGGTTAAAACGTTGCATAATTGTGATAATATGACATGTCTTTCTCTGGCTAAGCGCCAGCCAACGCACCAAAGCTCAGTTTGAATTTTTTCAGTTGCCGCTCTAAGGGTTAACAAGCTAACGCTAACTTGTCATGCTTGTCAAGCTGGATAGCAAGTAAAAACACCAGCACCAGGGACTTTACAGTCCTCACTTCAAAACAGAACAAAAGTAGGATTCTTTAGTGATTTACCCTGCTGTTGAAGTCCCTTCCTCCTCATCCCTGTCTATGAGGCGCAGAACTCTGTATCAGCGCGCGAGAGAGACCACGTTCACTCCACTCCCCGCTGAACTAAAGTGTTTTTAATAATCAAACGTCCCGGTATAACGCGACACAACAAATCGATTATGAAATTCGTTGCCATCTCTTTTAGTAATCAATTTTTATCGATTTAATTGATTCGTTGTTGCAGCCCAATCATTTAATTTGCCTTATTCTGTTATTAAAATCCATATCAGTTTACAGAAAGATATTGTAATGAAAGTATTTGTATTATTATAAAGTGTCATATTTGATGCTGTGCTAAGCTAACAATGCTTTTTTTGTACTTTTTAGCATTGATAACTGGTAAAAACAAAGTTGGATTCAGCTGAATACATCATTTATGTTTTTAATTTTCTCATGATTTCTGTTGATATCTCAATATATTGCTGTAGCAAATTATTTTGACCAAAATAATTGTGTATTGAAAATCTCAAATCGTGCTCAGAAAGCCATATTACAATAAATGTATGTCATAACATACATATAGGGTGACCCTGCTTTTTTTTCTTTCCTGGCATTTGCTATACCACATTTGTAAAGCGATATATTAGTTTAAGTTATATATACCCACATTTTTATGTGTTTGGACTGTCCCCGGAATGCCATGAATAAATATGAGCCCATTAACGCGTTTTAAAGTTGCTGCTTTGCACGCATACACTCTTGTCATTACTATGTAAATGAATCTGGCCCTAGTTGGTAAACAGAAAGCCAGTAAGGAGAGGTGCGAAACAGGAGGAAATGAAATCCGGTAGTTACAGAGCTGTGTACTAACAACATTAAGCATGCCTGGACTTATCTGTCGCAGTTACATTCCCAGACTCGACTGTAGAAAAACGACTCTGCCATCACGAAGGCTGCTTGCGTTCGCTCAGGATTTTTGGCAGAAATTGCTGTGTACGGCATTGGTGATTATAATGAACAGTAAGGCTAATGATGGTTCACCCGCAGGTTGATGGAAAATTGTAACAGTGTGATTATTCAGACTGCGAATGAATGTTTTTGCTTCACGGCTCTGCAGATTTAATGCAAGTTTAACTTAAATTCACAGCCGACTGAACGTCAATCAGAATCGAGTCTTTTAAGATGGCTGAGAGATTTTAATTAGATCTTCAGGAGCAGAGGTGATAAACTGATCGATGATAACCTACCTCTGGGCTTATCTAAGTGTGTTTCAGACACAATCTTCTGTCACTCTGGAAGAAGCTGACAGTTTATACATATCTGAAGTACTTTTACCAATTTCCATGATAGGGACTGGAATCGGATTGAAGTTCATCAGTATAAAAATACTTGCTTGGTGATTGTAAGGTGCAGCTTTATCAACAGCTTAGAGGATGTGAAGCGCCGCAGTGAAGCATCAGCTTTGTACTTGTGAAATGGATTTTTGCATTTCTGCAGAAGTGTGAGCGCGCTCGTGTGTGATATCAGTGTGATACGTATACAGCTGTAAATCAGTTTTATTCCATTTTTTTTTTCAATTTCTGTTCCACTGAAGAAAGGCGCATTCTGATTTGAAGTGGCATGAGGGTGAGGAAGAGATGACAGATGTTTCATTTTTCATCACTTTAAGACTGAAATATCATGAATGAATCATATTTTCTTCACCCAACGTTCAATACATCAAGGTGATCTCATGAATATTCATTTGTATGCATACGTGTGCTTCGTGCCCTACTAATGATTGCTGGTTTCCATAAAGTTTTCTTTATGGAAATAAAAAAAAAAATTGTATAACGTCTTAATAATGTTTTTCTAACATTAGTCTAATATTGCCCGAACATACAATTGAAGTCAGAATTATTAGCTCACGTTTGAATTTTTTTTCTTTTTTAAAAATTTTCAAAATGATGTTTAACAGAGCAAGGATTTTTTTCACAGTATGTCTGATATTATTTTTTCTTCTTGAGAAAGTCTTATTTGTTTTATTTCGGCTAGAATAAAAGCAGTTTTTAATTTTTTAAAACCCATTTTAAGGTCAAAATTATTAGCCCCTTTAAGCTATATTTTTTTCCGATAGTCTACAGAACAAACCATCATTATACAATAACTTGCCTAATTACTCTGACCTGGCTAGTAACCTAATTTACCTAGTTAAGCCTTTAAATGTCGCTTTAAGCTGTATAGAAGTGTCTTGATCTAGTAAAATATTATTTATTTGTCATCATGGCAAAGATAACATAAAAAGGTTATTAGAAATGAGTTATTAAAACTATTATGTTTAAAAATGTGTTGAAAAAAATCTTCTCTCAGTTAAACAGAAATTGGGGAAAAATATAAACACGGTGGGTAATAATTAAGGGGGGCTAATAATTCTGACTTCAACTGTAAATCTGTATATTATTGGCAAATGGAATAGGATGAATGTAGAAGCAACACATTGTATGAAGTGAATCCATTTGTAAATGAAAGAAATAGTTACCATTTTGAAAATAGACATGATCAGGTTGTACATACGAGATGTAGAATCGGACACTCAAGACTTTCACACTCATATTTATTGAAAGGGGAAGAAAAACCTATTTGTGACTCGTGTAAGAATATTTTGTCGATAAACCATATTTTAACAGAATGTGTATTTTTTTATTATATTAGAGAACGTTTTTATTCGGGAAATATTTTAAGTGAAATGTTTGAAAAGGTGCCTTCTGGAGCAATTTTAGAATATTTATCTTTAATCAAACTAAAAGATTGTATATGACTCTTTTCAATGTTGTTGCTGTTTGTATGTTTTTTGTTGTTGTTTTAATAATGTATGTTTGTTAAGAAACTGAAATGATTATATATTGTATATTTAGTATATGTTTTGCCATGAATATTACCAATGCTGCTGATATGGCATTAAAACCTAAATAAATTAATAAATATTTCCCAAACATTCCTCAAACATCTTTAGTCCAATATCCAATTACCTTGCTTTATATCAATACCATCCAGCACTCCCAAAACCAAATGGAAGTGGATAAACATTGATAATCAGCATTTTATTTTATTTCATTTTATTTAGTTTTTTAGTATTTTATTTATTTATGTTCTATGTTTCATAAGTAGAACTACTTTATCCAATTTTAATCAATTTGACCAAGCTTATCATCAGTTATAAAAAATATGTAATTTTGCACATCTTTACGGCAATGTCAGATATTGTGTCAACAAAATTAAAATAGACATTTTAGGATAGAAGGATCTGAGCTTTTCTGGTCTGAGCTTTTCTAATTATATATGAGTCTTGTGGGCTAATGTGAGGACTGAAGTCTATGAAACGACCTAAAAGGACACAATTCTGCACTTTTGTGTAAGATTTATTTTATGAGGTACCCATATTTCACATTTGATTAGCAGCAAATTATGACTTTAACACAAGCACAATCTGTTATTAAAACACGGACATTAAAAACAAATGTATAAACAATAAAGGTATCCAAGGATTTGTAAGATAATGATTTTTTTTGGATAAACGAGAAGTTTAGAGTTTGGGGCAATATCTTGAACGTTGTGTGCATGAGGCTACCTCCAACAGGGGATAGCATTGTCATAAATGTGTATATCTGGACTGCAACAATATTTGTGTAGGAAACATTTCAATTACATCCACATGAATTTCCACACGCAGTGTTTTCCAGAAGAAGTTGCCCAGAGCATCACAATCCCTCCTATGGCAATATAACCATCTGCCTTATATGCTGTTGATCCTCTGCAGGCTGCCAAAGCAGTGCGAACTTGCAGAGGCATGGATTCTACCCCTGAAGGTGTCCTGTGGTTATGGCACCAAGATGTTAGTAGCAGATCTTTGAAGAACACACCACCCTATTCTTCAAACCATTCCTGAACATTGTATTCAGTGTTGCAGGTTGCTAGAGGTTTCTACTAGGAGAACGCCATTGGCAATGTAAGTAGCATGTGTCAAATTTTTGTTCATATGAATGGCCAGATACAAGGTTAACCAACAAAGCATTCCCAAGAGCATCACACTCCCCAGTTTTACTAGGGGTTATCCTACTATGCACAATGGTTATGTACTGTAATTACATGGCCATCTGTGTGATGTAAAGAAAAATGTGACTCATTAGACTAGGTGTTGTTTTTTCGCTTCTCAAAGGTCTCGTTTCGTGCTTATCGTATTGTAGGTGCTTTCAATGATGGACAGAGGTTATTATATGCATTATGTTTGATCCAACCAGTCTAATATACTGTGACACTTTCCTCTCATAACCATCATCAAAATATTGTGTGACTTAGTGTGCCACACTAGACCTTCTGCTGCCTTGGACCAAATGACATTAACCTTATGCACTGATGAGCTTTGGGTACTCAAGACTCTGTTGCTGGTCTGTGCTCACTCTTCAGGCCACCATCGGTAAAGTCTCACCATTGCTGACTAGGAGCAACACATACTCTGATCAAGTCACCTTGCCATAACCACTTTTACCTTGTCAAATTCACTCAGATATTTATTTCGCCTACATCTAAAAAATATATTACAAGAACTGGTGTTTACCCAGAACTTTGAGAGGTTATAAACAGCCTTTATTATTTAGTACTGCTCTAATGTCTAAGCTCTAAGGTCCACTTATAATGTTATCAGCACTTTTACATCAAAAACATCATCCTTTAGAAGTAAAAGGTTATTTTCTGTGCTGTTTTGACACCTTTCATTGGAAACCACCATTTTGGCAGAATGTAGATAGGGTGCATTGACATAGGCTTGTTGCCTCACTGCCCTGTGTATCAGGCAGTGACTCTAGAGGCAATGTTTGAGCATAAAGACACCTTGTAAAACAGATTTCAGACTTCTAAGAAAGTAAAACGACTTAATCATGTTCAACTACATAGAGAGAGCTTTGGTGATTGGTTTTTGTCATTATGAGGTATTGCGTGTAGAATTTTGAGGAAATAAATGAATTTAATCCGTTTGGAATAAGACTGTAACATAAAAAATGTGAAAAAAGTGAAGCGATATGAATACTTTCAGGATGCACTGTAAACTTCAGCATGTAATTTGACCGCCTACATCCTTCATAACCGGATGATGTTGTGATTTAGGTTTCAAATGTTTAAACACTGTATACATTCAAATGATCTCCATTAACAGACAAATCAACAATGACCACATAATTTTACAAATTTTGTCTTACGACATTCAGGGCCGTGCAGAGGCTTTCCAAAGGGCATGTGCATAGTAGAAGATCTAAAAATGGGGGGGGGGGGATCGCGAACTGAAGAGCGGGTGTAGGAGGGGCACTTACATTTATTTTGCAAGGGCACTTTATATCCCGGACTCAAAAGGGCATGTACACTGCACAGGTTGAGCCCTATGTGCAGCATCGTCTGTAAGTTTCCAAAAATTCTCAATATTTTCTCCCTGCACAGCATCTACATAGACCTGCATGTGCAAATAAGTGGGTGGAGCTAAACAAGCAGTGATGTAGAAGTGAGAGGTGATTATCATTTGTAGAGGTGTTTAGCCACACTATTACAAAATATAGTGGCTCATTCCTGAATCTGTTGTTTTGGCAGATTGGCTTGGATGTATAAGCTGTTTTAAGGTTAACAAAAACGTTTAAATGTTTTTATATAGTTCAGTGACCTCTGATATGTCAAAGGCAATGTAGATTTTTCAGTTCATGACCACTTTGTTGGGAATTAATCAACAATATTTACTTCAACTGCAACTGGTTATAATGGTCCATCTGTGTATATTAAATTTAATATGACAGCACTCTTGCTTGAGTAAAAAAAAAGTGACCGTGTTATTCAATGTCTCCTCATGTTTTCCAGTTGGAAAGGTGACTTTTCCTGCTGCTATGATCCTTTAATGCAATATTTTCTGTCCTGCTGTGCCGCCTTCATTCTCCGGAGCTTACTGACCCACTGAGGTCACACTGATGAACCATCTGGGTCTGAAACACATCTACACACACACTCAAGGGGTATTAAGCAGAAATACTCATGCCATTGACTCCTTCAGTCACCCGTGCTCTGCTGATCTCAGTACAGAGGAGCTACTTTTCTGCTCTCTACCATTTCTTATTCGAGAGTAAAGGAGGCTATTAGTTTTGGATGTGGATTCGATTCAAGCTGACAGGCCATGAACAGTGCGTTTTTTTTCTCACACATTTGTACTGGTTGCTGGGATATAGGCTTTTATCAAATGCTACCGTACGTCTCTCTGCTCTTCTGCTCACTGCAATATGAGGAGTTATTTGCATATTATTGCATGTTTTGTCAGTATCTATATCAATAATTTCTGAGAAAAGCACAGGAATTTGATCATTACCAGTCTGAATATCAATAAATGCTAATGATGCAGTGCTTAATTTGAACTGGATCTTGCCGGATCCTGTTCCAGAAAATGTCAGATATTCGTGTTTTGCGTTCCGGTATTTATTTTAATGGATCTGGCATTAACTTGTGCATGAATATCTACGTCTGTGTGTGTGTGTGAGACAGAATGTGAATGATGGTAGACACCATGCGCAAGTTAAAGCAAAAGTCACGTTTACCTACTGGCCCTCAACAGTATTTTCCGCCAATCGGCTTTCTTACATTTACAATCACTCTTATTGGTTGGTGATTGTCTCACGCGCAGTGAAAATAAGTAATGGCAGAGTGGCCAACCTAAATAATATTTGTATTTCAAAATGGCAAAGAGGCAGTCAAGCATATTTTCCATGAGTAAATCTGATTAAGAGCCTGATCAAAAGAGATCTTGAAAAGATGAAACTTCGCGAATGGATCAGGATAGTAGGAGACAGAAGCAAAGCAAACTCAAGTCAGCCAGAAAACATGAAGGAAGAGGTAACTGTGGGCTCTTCTTGAAGATTAGACTGAGTGAGTCATTTAATTATTTGTTTTTTGCTGATAATGGTGAAGTGAACTGGATTGTGATTGTTGGTACGATTTATGTTTGTAGCTACATGTTTTTATTAACCATGACTGAACAATAACGTTATATGGCACAAAATAAAGACCCTTAGAAAAGTGATACTCTTTTTTTTGTGCTATCACTGTTTAATGACGTCATGTTTCGGGAAAACTGAAATTGTTTGGTGGACGATGGTCACGGTAACTTTTATTTCCTGGTTTTGTTCTAGGAATCATTCATTTACAAATTAAGCACTGAGATGATGTATTGTGAAATTTGAAATCAATTCTATATTTAATTAAAATTTGTTTGCGCTGTAACTTAATCTAATCATTCAATACAATATCTTTTAAGATGATTTGTACTAGTGTATACAAACTAATAATCCCTGTCATCTCAAAGGTTACATTTTAGATACAAATGTTTAATCATGTAGACATTTGATTCATATTTTTTACATACAGTTGAAGTCAGAATTATTAGCCCCCCTTTGAATTTTTTTTCATTTTTAAATATTTCCCAAATGATGTTTAACAGAGCAAGGAAATTTTCCCAGTATGTCTGATAATATTTTTTTCTTCTGGAGAAAGTCTTATTTGTTTTATTTTGGCTAGAAAAAAAGCAGTTTTTAATTTTTTAAAAGCCATTTTAAGGAAAAAATTATTAGCCCCTTTAAGTTAAATTTTTTCCTGATAGTCAACAGAACAAACCATCATTATACAATAACTTGCCTAATTCCCCTAACCTGCATAGTGACCCTAATTAACCTAGTTAAGCCTTTAAATGTCACTTTAAGCTGTATAGAAGGGATCTGAAAAATATCTTGTAATATATTCTGTACTGTCATCATGACAAAGATAAAGTAAATCAGTTATTAGAAATGAGTTATTAAAACTATTATGTTTAGAAATGTGTTGAAAAAATCTTCTCTCCGTTCAACAGAAATTTGGGGAAAAAAATAAACAGGGGTGCTAATAATTCAGGGGGGCTAATAATTCTGACTTCAACTGTATATGTGACGAATAATATGTGATAATTGTCATATTCAACATGGAAGTTTGGTTTTGCCACAAGATAAAGACAAGTTGAGTTTTCTACTCAAAACTGCAAGTTTATATGTAAAAAAAATGTAAGTTTGTGTTTTAAAAATCAGAAAAAAAAATAATGTAATATCAGGTAAAAAATACTAGAAATAAAGTCAGAATTTTGAGATATGAACTCGAAGACAAGAATTGCAATATATGAATAAACTGACTGTTAATTACGTTATCCTATGGCAGTAATAGGCTTTCATAAATCATTTATTAAATTTCATGATGCATTGACTTTTTAGTATCATATTTTATTTATTTATTTATTTATTTATTTATTTATTTATTTATTTATTTATTTATTTATTTGACATTTGTGTCATTGAATACATTGACATAACGTTTGTTTGTTTGTTTGTTTGTTTGTTTGTTTGTTTGTTTTCTTATACCAGAAACAGATATTTTACTCCATTTTAACTTACATTCTTTTAAATTATTATTGATTATATATTTATATATAAATCTAGTCAATGTATTTGTAAAATAACATTTAAAAACATTGTATGTTCACAAACCACAATGCATACTTGAACATTCAAGTAATGAAGAAAACATGGCAAAGAGAAAGAAGAAGATAAGATGAAAGGAAACATTCAGTCAACCTTTATCAAACAATGTAACTCTAAGTGGATTAAAGAGCCCTAAACTCCATGGGTCACCATGTTAGATAAATGTGGCATGTTCATGGGTGGCCCTGAGAGTCTGCGAGTCTTTCATGTGTGTTTACAGTATCGACTAAAGCTTAAATTCAATCTAACAGGCACTTTTGGAAGGACTTAAGGTTAGTTCTCAGGTTGTTGAGGACATCAAAGCTCAAAATAATCCATCACTTAAACACTTTATAATCTGTTCACTGGATTCCTGATCCAGAGTTTCAAAGAAAATGGGGAATTCCACATTTTAAACAGTCAGTGTCTTCATGGGAATATAAGCATTATACAAATAGTGTGTGTAATGTGCAGTATCAAACTATGCAGTTGCATTAATTAATATTATATTATATTATATTATATTATATTATATTATATTATATTATATTATATTATATTATATTATATTATATTATATTATAGTTTATACAACAGTTCTGTCTGGTTCTTGAATCTGATTGGCTGATAGCCGTGAGATATTCTGCAAATAACAGCTCTAGTCCAGCCTCTTAACCCTTCACCCTTGTGTATTACTCTGGCCACAACTAAGCAAAGGACACTACAGTTTGACAAATATTGCTGCTGTTGGACAGCATAATGTTCTTTTGAGGCTTTTTTTGTCAATAATGCAGTTGTTTAGATTGCAACTATGCAGTTTATTTATAAGGATAGTGCCTATTTTAAAATAATTATAATTTTGGAGCATCGGATTCAGTGCATCGGCCACCATCATCAGCCTGTCTGAGCTGACCAAAGAAAGTGGCGGTTGACGTTCCGCCACAAGATGGTGACAGAAACCGCATACTGTAATAAGTCCTTAGGGAAGAAAGAAAGCATTTTCTCAGCATACATTTCAAACTACAGCTGAACAAATCATTATAAATCAAGTGTGACATTCTAAGTCGATCTCTCTCTCTCGTATTTTGTAGTGTTGTGTTTAAACCACAGAAACTGGTAGTGTTTTCTTTGCTCTCGCTTTTTCGGGGTTAATTATTGTGATCTCCCGATTGCAACAGAGAAATACTGGCAAATCTCTGTGGATTGATGGCATTTCATGCCGTTCAGCCGTATAATCTTAAAATGTGAGCAAAAATCACCTCTTTTGTCATCCCTTTAGATATAATGCTAGAGAATCATTCAAATACTAGGTCTAAAGTGACGTTGGTGAATTAGCAATGGTTTCTGCTGTTCTGACGTCAGCTGCAGAAGTGAATGGGTGGCGGAAGAAAGTAGTTCCTCGTACAAAAGAGTTTTTGAAACTCTCCGTGTTTGATTTTCTTTTTTATACACACAATTATGCCGTCGAACTGTTGTAAAAATGCAATATCACACTCCGAGCATTGCGATGGTGCTGTATATAGCCTCCCACCAGTGGCGATATACAGCCACTTTGCACTGCTACTCGTATGATATTGCTCATATATTATATTATATTATATTATATTATATTATATTATATTATATTATATTATATTATATTATATTATATTATATTATATTATATTATATTATATTATATTATATTATTCATTCATTCATTTTCTTTTTGGCTTAGTCCTTTTTTTTTTTATTAATCTGGGGTCGCCACAGCGGAATGAACCGCCAACTTATCCAGCACATGTTTTATGCAGCGGATGCCCTTCCAGCTGCAACCCATCTGGGAACCATCCATACACACTCATTCACACTCATACACTGAGGACAACTTAGCCCAGGGATTCTCAACCTTTTTCACTTCAGGGCCAACCTCCTTCGAAAATTTTTTGAGGGCACACGTCTGACATTTTTTCTTAAACTGTCTAGAGAAAATGCTTATTTTAAACCTTTATTTATTAGCAAAACATTTATTTTGCTTATACTATTATTATCTTATTTTTCTACAGCATTTTATAAAAAAAACGAAACATTATAAATATATATGTATACATATATACATATACACACACACACACACACACACACACATATACAGTATATACACACACACACACATATATATATGTGTGTGTCCTGTGTGTGTGTATATATGAGTTGACCTGAGTTGGCCCATGTGGGGCCCACCTGGGATGGCCCATGGTAGAACCATGTTTTTTGTAAACAGTTTTGAATTATCAAGTAATAATGTATAAAACTGTCTATATATGGGCTATATTTATATAGACATAATATTTATTTATTTATTTACGGTTAAAGCATGTTGTAATGTCTTCATTTAAAGTGTGTGTTAACACACCATTGAGAATATTGAGCTGTTTACTAAATTAAAATCGCAAATGGAATCAAAATCACAATTTCAGAAAAATCACAATTAGATTTTACCCTCCTTGGGCAGCCCTATTATAAATGCATCATTTTTAATACAAAAAAAAGAGTCAAGAAAAATAATTTGTATGAGGCATAATGCAGCTGTATTTTCATTTTAGGGCCCACCTCTTTCTTTGAAATTTTTTTGAAGGCGCATGTCTGACTTTTTTTTTTAAAAAATGATTTTCTAGAGAAAATGCTTATTTTAAACCTTTATTTATTAGCAAAACATTTCTTTTGCTTATGCTATTATTATCTTATTTTTCTACAGCATTTTATAAAAAAACTAAACTAAACTAGTTTGTATATATTATATATAGTATTTGGGCCTTTTCTTTAATAAATGAACCTTTACACACAAAAATTACATAAAAAGCTGCTGCTTTGAATTGGACTGACTACTATTCATCTATTGATCGTATCCAATAAAATAAACAAAAAAATGTTAAATACAGTAAAAACACTCTAAGTCTGTTGAAGCACATCGATCTGACCACCAAGTCTTGCTAGATCCTCCTGTATGGGTGCGTGTCCATTATAAAACACTTGCACTCACGTTATAAAACAATAATTTGGACAACTATGCTGAAATTCTAAAAAGTTCACACAAAGAGAGCACGCATAGTTTGTGAATCAACGGAGATGTGCGACTCTGATACAAGTCACAGACATGAGGCATGCACGAACTGGTTATAATTTTAATCACCGTTACCTTTACATTTGCGTGACGGTTTGTTTAATACACCTGAGCATGTAGTCCTAGTTAACATGCAGCGGTTGGAAGTGCAGCCACAGTTAAGTTTAAGTTTTACAGTGAGGGTCTTTTTGCCAAAATGGGAGATGCCATTACACACCAATCATTTTTATATAAAACGAATTTAATCATGAAATCAAATAAGTATAGTACAATAATAAAGTTCAATTTAAGCTATCTCGTGGCCCACCTGCAGGATCGCTGAGGCCTACTAGTGGGTCGCGGCCCACCGGTTGAGAATCCCTGATTTAGCCTATACCCAATTAACCTGTACTGCATGTCTTTTGACTGTGGGGGAAACCGGAGCACCCGGAGGAAACCCACGCGAACGCGGGGAGAACATGCAAATTCCACACAGAAACGGCAACTGATCCAGCCGAGGCTCGAACCAGCGACCTTCTTGCTGTGAGGCGACAGCACTACCTACTGCGCCACCACGTCACCTATATTATATTTTATTATATTATATTATATTATATTATATTATATTATATTATATTATATTATATTATATTATATTATATTATATTATATTATATTATAATATATTATATTATATTATATTATATTATATAATAATATATTATATTATATTATATTATATTATATTATATTATATTATATTATATAATAATATATTATATTATATTATATTATATTATATTATATAATAATATATTATATTATATTATATTATATTATATTATATTATATAATAATATATTATATTATATTATATTATATTATATTATATAATAATATATTATATTATATTATATTATATTATATTATATTATATAATAATATATTATATTATATTATATTATATTATATTATATTATATTATATTATATAATAATATATTATATTATATTATATTATATTATATAATAATATATTATATTATATTATATTATATTATATTATATTATATTATATTATATTATATTATATTATATTATATTATATTATATTATATTATATTATATTATATTGCTCAGTGGTTAGCACTGTCACATCACAGCAAGAATGTCGCTGGTTCGAGTCCCGGCTGGGTTGGCATTTCTGTGTGAAGTTTGCATGTTTTACCCTGTTTTTGTGGGTTTCCTTCAGGTGCTCCGGTTTCCCCCCCCCAGTCCAAAGACATGTGGTATACGTCAAGTGAATTGGATTAACTAAATTGGCCACAGTGTATGAGTGTTTATGTAAATGTGAGAGTGTATGGGTGTTTCCCAGTTCTGGGTTGTGTCTGGAAGGGCATCCACTGTGTTAAAACATATGCCGGAATAGTTGGTGGTTCATTCCGCTGTGGCGACCCGCTGATAAATAAGAGACTAAGCTGAAATAAATTGAATTAATAAATGAATATATTATCAAAATATATAATTGGCCACTATCCCAGACATAGCTAATTTCATGTTTCTTATCATGGTACAGTCTGTATTTTTAATATAATTAATACTATTCTTAATAATAAAACATATTAAATACAACTGTGTAAACTAATGTGGGTCAGAAATGTAAAGGGGTTTATTACAATATGTGCATTGAGCAAAATAAATAGATACATAAATTTTGACTATCATAAAACAGGGTGTCCGCGAGGTCTTAAAAGGTAATGAAAGTTGATAAATTAATTATGAGAAAATTAAGGCCCTTAAAAGGTATTAAACAGTCTTAAAGTGTTTGACTCGAAAAATATAAAACAAAAGCATAAATATATTTATTTTCCTCCTAATATTAACAACGGTGTGCTCTATCCACGCGATTTGTTCGGACTGGGGCATGTCCGGCCAAGCTCCTCCGTTCGGGTGATGTCACAAAATTTGCGACAAATGCAGGAAAGGTAATGTGACGCACTCCCCATGTAGTGAAACCATAGAGCGAAACAGGCGGCAAAATGGGAAAATGTAAGTTTGCATATCTGGTTGAAGAAAGACGAGTTTAAACAATGGCTGAAGCCCGTTGCTGAAAACAACCGCATAATATTAACAACTGTTTATTAAGGTAAAGGTTTGATAATGATTAGAACTTGAAGTGGCGATGAGGTCTTAAAATATTCTGAGAAGATCTTTAAAAGCCTTAAAAAGATATTGAAATTACCTTTAAGATTCCTGCTTATACCCTGTAATATTCATTTTTGCAATGAATTAGAATTAGCAGTAGTAGTATTTCTAATCAGCTTGAAAGCCTGTTTGCTTTTAAATTCATGTAATAAGCTCCATCGCTGCTTCCATACACATTCAGATGAGTTCAAAAACAGTAATAATTTTAAAACACATCTAGAGACACCAAGGTTCTTTTCATTGCACTTGATTTTTAAAAGCAAAACCATATCTCACAAAAGCAGCAGAAACACATCTGATTGTGGTCAACTTTATTAAAAGTAATAGAGATTACCATCAATCTTCAAAATATGTACCGCTGCACATCTTTGCAGCAATGTCAAAAAATGTGTCAACAAAATCAAAATAGGCATTTCAAGATAGAAGAGTCTGAGCTATTCTGAAGCATATAATGAGTCTCGTGGGCTAATGTGAGGTCTGATTTCTGTGAAAAGACTGTGAAAAGGACACACTTTTTATGTAGTTTAGAGAAAAATAGAGCAGAACGAATTGCAACTAATATTCTAATACAGCAGTCGCATCATTAGACGTATTAGGAGTTTGAGGATTTGCAGTGTTGACTACATTTTTTTCACATTTAATCTTGTCCTAATCCTCGCCCAAGCATGGTTATGTTTCATGCCTGCTGGCACGTTGTTTCCAATGCTATGACTTGCGTAGCCAGTGAAATGGTAATCCTGCTGTCAGAACATTGCCTCTCTTTTCTCTTTCTCTCTTTTCCTGTCAAGAGCTCTCAAGAAGCCCTCAATAATAATAGACAGGCCAGGCTGTTCCTCACCCCAATGAAGGAGCATCTTCAGCCCTCTTCACTCGCACCGATCCCTCCAGAAAAACCAGCACTCATGGGTATTAATCAACTGCCCCCTTACAGATACCACACGCCTTCACCCAAGCTCTCTTTGTGTGGGAGTTCATTCCAGCGCTGCCTGTAAGGCCGCCGCGGCTATGAATAATGGACCTCAAGAATATAATGCTGATTTATGCAAATAACAGGTGAGGAGATCCATTTCCCTGCATAATGTTCCTTGGATAATATAGAACATGATATAGCCTGCAGTGGAAAGTGTGGGGAAAAATGGTCCACTTTGTCACTGATTCATTCTTTTAACATGTTGCACTGTAAAAGACCATTTTTCAACCCTTTTATAATACATGCGCCAGAATGAGACCAACACTTAAGTGCACACTTTGCATTTCGAAACGAGACACATTCCAGGTCTCCCTTTCAAAAAGTCCAGGGTATTC
Organism: Danio kyathit; assembly: GCA_903798195.1. Classification (NCBI taxonomy): domain Eukaryota; kingdom Metazoa; phylum Chordata; class Actinopteri; order Cypriniformes; family Danionidae; genus Danio; species Danio kyathit. Next base: position 24,042,174 of record LR812519.1, on the reverse strand, counting down.
AAATAACAATACTGACAGGGGCTGTAATTTGTCAGAGTAATTTGCATTTTTGTTGTACACAATGAATTTCAAAGACTCCGCTGCAGGTTTTTCCATTGTATATGCTTTTGTTTCAACCCAAATTTCAGTAAAATATTAATACAGAAAACCTGTTTTTTTTTTTTTGTTGTTGTTTGTTTGTTTTACACTTTAATTACTAGATATAACTGCTAGAATGGCCATAGCGGTCATTCTGGTTGTTTTTGTAACTGTGCGTTCACATGAAGCGGCAACTCCCACTCACCCTCTGGAAGACATTACAGAAGTAACTAAAACTGCAATTCATCGACTCGCCTTTGGGGGCTGGCTCCAGGAAATCCAGATGAAAAAAAAAAAAAAATATATATATATATATATATATATATATATATATATATATATATATATATATATATATATATATATATATATATATATACAGTTAAAACCAGAAGTTTACATACACTCTAATAAAAGGAACATAACCATTTTTTTTAAATGTCTGATGGTAAATCATACTAAGTGAAGTTTCATAAACAAATTTCGAGAGGAACACGTGATATTATTGACCGCGGCTGTTACCTCATCCACAATCATTAGCTAGCCAATCAGATCCATCCAAGCTCACTATAAGAAGCCTAGGGAATATCACTCCCTTATCTTCATTTCGAAGAAACCCCCCATCCACCCCTTCGCCTCCTCTTTTCTTCCTTTATCACGGGGAGCTCTCGAGAACCACCTGATCTCGTACTCCCCTGATACGCTCTATCGACCAGGCGGGAGCCCTGGGCTCAACTATCTCCGAGCTCAGGGTTCTCTCCCGGGACAGCATGCCAAACCTGCTAACAATTTGTTAAACAATATCTAAGTGCGAACTCTTGAAACATTTACTATTTTAGGTCCGTTAGGATTACGTAAATCATTTACATTTGCTAAATGCCAGAATAATGAGAGAATTGTTTTTTTGAGAATTTTTTATTAATTTCTAGACAGTCAAAAGTTTACATACATTTCCTTGGTATTTTTTAGCTTTGCTTTTAAACTGTATAACTTTGATCAAATGTTTTGGGTATCCTTCCACAAGCTTCTCACAATAGTTTGCAGGAATTTTGGCCCATTCCTCCTGACAGAATTGGTGTAACTGAGTCAGATTTGTTGGCTGTCTTGCTCACACAAGCTTTTTCAACTCTGCCCACAAATTTTCTATAGGATTGAGCTCAGGGCTTTGTGATGGCCACCCCAAAACATTCACTCTTTTGTCCTTAAAGCACATTTTAACTAATTTGGCAGTATGCTTGGGGTCATGGTCCGTTTGGAAGACTCATTTGTGGCCAAGTTTAAATTTCCTGGCCGATGTCTTGAAATGTTGCTTCAGTAATTCAACATAATGTTCTTTCTTCATGATGCCATCTATGCTGTGAAATGGACCAGTCCCTCCTGCAACAAAACAGCCCCATAACATGATGCTGCCGCCCCCATACTTCAAAGTTGGGATGGTGTTTCTAAGCTTGTAAGCTTTCCCCTTTGTCCTCCAAATGTAACACTGGTCATTATGGCCAAACAGTTCAATTTTAGTTCCATCAGACCACAGGACATGTCTCCAAAAATTTGTCTTTTTTTCCCAGTATAATTTAGCTAATTGTAATCTGGCTTTTTTGTTGATCCTGGCTTGTTGATTTTCCCATGTTGTCACACAAGGAAGCAATGTGTTTGAGGTTTTCCTTAAATACTATTCTACAGTTGTGCCTCTCATTAACTCAAATGTTGTCAATTAGCCAATCAGAAACTTCCAAAACCTTGAATCATCTGAGCTTTTCAGAGGCATAATAATCTTAATGTATGTAAACTTGACCTTCAAGAAAAGTTATAACAATTTCTCAAAAAATATCTCTCTCATTATTCTGCTAAAAGAAACAAAATAATCCTAACTTACCTAAAAGAGAAAAAGTTTAGTCACCTTAACATCCGACTTTTTATTAAATGGTTATGTGCCTTTTTATACAGTGTATGTAAACTTCTGGTTTCAATTGTATATATATATATATATATATATATATATATATATATATATATATATATATATATATATATATATATATAACATTAATGCACATCAACTCGCCAGTAACTTTTTTTTAATGTATGTCCCTGTAAAACCGCCTTTCCACTGCACACGACAAGTGACAGACCAGAAGTCATTCATTTTTCAATAGAGAGTAGTCCGCGAGCTGCGTAAAGTTCCGATCATCTCTGTATGCGAAAAATTTGGATTCGATTTAAGGTGCGGATTCGTCTAAATATTTATAATAAATATAAAACTCCTGTGACTAGACCATATGCGACCGGCCGACCGGATGTGATGTATTCCAGTGTTGTCCAAGCAGGTCTGTGCGTGTGAGATGAGAAATAGGAGGTTTTCATTACTTTTTTGAATCAGAAAAAAGTCTATAATAAAAAAAAAAGCATGGGTGTCACGGTGGCGCAGTGGGTAGCATGATCGCCTCACAGCAAGAAATTCGCTGGTTCGAGCTTCGGGTGGGACAGTTGGCATTTCTTTGTGGAGTTTGCATGTTCTCCCTATGTTGGCGTGGGTTTCCTCCGAGTACTCTGGTTTCCCCCACAGTCCAAAGACATGCACTATAGGCGAATTGAGTAAGCTAAACTGGCCGCAGTGAATGTGTGTGAATGTGAATGAGAGTGTATGGATGTTTCCCAGTGATGGGATGCAGCTGGAAGGGCATCCGCTGCGTAAAACATGTGCTGGATAAGTTGGTGGTTCATTCCGCTGTGGCGACCCCTGATTAATAAAGGGACTAAGCCAAAAATGAATGAATAAAATAAATTTCTATTCATAAATGAGTAATAAAAAATATAACTTTTTAATGTTGTCTCCACATTCCCTCCAAAATTTTTAGTGGTCTATGAGTTTCTAGTATTCATTCATTCAACCATGGTTAATGCACAGAGAGTAAAGGCTCTTGCTTTTGCGCTCCTTTATTTCAGACATGACAAGAATGAGCTTCTCTCCCATGGTGCACGACAAAACAGAAAATTCTGCCACAAGGGGGCGTATTATTACAGTCATGTCCAAATTTTGTGTGCAGTGGAAAGGCGGCTTAAGAAACCATAGTAAATTATTGGAAATCTGACTGCAAGAATCAGATTCTTGGGAATAACTGTTGTCGGAACCAGAGTTCACAGTAACTGTGTTCTCTGGAATCCTTTCAAGCGGTGGACTTCAACATTCCGATTGCTTGTTGCTGAACCACGTCATAGCTCATTACTGCAAAGTTGACTTGGTTTCAACTATCCTCGAAGCCCACAACGGCTTCTATTGAAAATGAATGACTTCCGGCTACTTTGATGCTCTCCCCGCTTTCTGTGTAAAATCGCAGTAAGACTGTAACGAATTCAAAGATTCAATTGAGATTTTAGAATTAAGCATTGAATGTCTGTAGTCATATGTTATGAAGTCATTACCCTAAGTTGCTAGACAAAAGAGGCATGCATAGTCAAAGGCACAGGAAAAAGGCGTGAATGCTGAAATGCATGAGATCAATTTGACTGTTATGGCCATTCAAAGAAGAAATACTCAGACATAACTCTTTTCTGTTTAGTAATTAGTAAAATAGTGATGTTACACTCAAAAAATGACTTTTGCCGCTTGTTTAAAGGGCACCTATTTTACCCCTTTTTTAAGATTTAAGTTGAGTCTTTTGTGTCTCCAGAATGTGTCTGTAAAATTTCAGCTCAAAACACCCATCAGATTATTTACTAAACCTTTTAGAACATTAGATTTTTCTGCTCTGGACACAATGTAGCTGTTTTAGTTGCCTGTGCCTTAAATGCTAGATCTCCCCGGCTACCATTCCCACGTGCCTCTCAGAGTGTGTCTCAATCTTTGCCTCAGCTGCATCAGATAAACAGCACAAGGACAGACATGAAAGAAGTAGATCTCACGTAACGTTTGTGAGACATACTACAGTAAGAACTTTCCTAATGATTATCACTTGATGTATTTATCGTGGAGTTGCAACGAGTCACACACAATGACTTTACAAAGTTCACACACGCACACACAGTGTGCGCATTTAACTTTGCAAATGTGACAGGATACACATTAATATCCACTGCTGTATGGATATCTGTTATGTTAATGTACAAAATAAACCTGATTTAACGTCCACAAACCGGGATTAAAGTGTATTGTTTTATAATTGTACTGACACATGGCTGTGGTGATAAAAGAAACCCGGGGAAACCACACTCCTATGTCACGTTGTGGTGGGCCTCAAAATGGGAGGGATTCGAATCCTCTTTTAACGTCAGGAAATTTATAAAAAGAGACTTATTGTCTTTATATCACCCCAATATGACTGTGGACACACTATAACTGCACACAGTTCTGTCCAAACAGCTTACAAAGGATGATTTCCATCATAGGTGCCCTTTAAACTACTTATTTAAATTGAGTTGAAACAACACAATTCTTAAGGTTTTTTGAGAAACAACTTAATTGTTTTATGTTTAATCCACTTAAATTTGCAAAAATTATTAAGTTAACTTAATCGATTTGTGTTGTGACAACATGAAGAAATTATGTGGAACCCAGCATTTGTTATGGTGTAGTAGAATGAAATATACAGTACAAATGTAGGAAAAGTCAGGGTACTAATGTCTTATACGCAAAAACTGAAGACATGTTTGTTGTAAGAACTGTATATTAACAATACAGCATATCAACATGATTATGTGGATGTTTATATTGTTATCTTCATTGCAAGGCAAGTTTATTTGTACACCAAATTTATACACAGTGGTAATTAGGTGCTTTAAATAAAAATGAGAAAGAAAATACAAGGTAGCCCTAACCATACCCTTAGGTAACCCTAGCCTGAAAGGGGGTTCTTAAAAAGAACACAAAGAATGGCCTTCTCAGATACCATCTCTTGCATTATCAAGACAGGGTGTTCTACACATCATATTTTGTTGGGGATAAATGTAGTCCTGACCTTAATAGACTGAACAAAGGAAATGAATGATAAAAGATTTCCAGGTCAAAGAAAGGGAATCCACTTGTGAAATGTGTTTGTTTAACTTTCCTGTTGTGTTCACCTCCCGCCCCTTACTTTAGTGTTCCCGGTCAAAATTGACCGGTTCGTTTTAACCTGCTCTCAAATTAGCACAAAAAACATTTTTTTTAAAACCAAATTTTTAGTCAACATTTTTTAGCTGTGAAAAATGTCTCAAAGTAGTGTTTAACACGAATTTATAGAATTAAGGTCCATGCACACTGGGACGCTTTTTGCTCGACTTTTCCGTCGACATTTAGCACCTCTTGACTAAATAAATTGCGCCAATGTGATCTTCCACACCAACATGCAAAACGCCAGGAGTAAAAGCGTCATTTTAAAAGAAACGCCTCATGCTCGTTTTTTTGTTTTGACGCAGCGCGTCAAAACCCTCTCCCCCAATCAGATTGGCACTTTTGTTCACGTGCACGGAGCTGCTGAAGTTACAGTAAGCAGCACTTAGAGGCGCTCAAGTGCAAAACTGGCAATGTGAGTGCACATTGAAAAAGATGCCCAGAGGCGATATGAACATGGAGCTGGTGAACAATAATAATTTCTTCATCGCTAGAGCTGGAGCAGCTACTTGAACCATCCATGCTTGTTCGAGTTGCCAGTAACTTTAACAACAAGCGTGTTAACTTTTTCTCTTCTTCTTCTTCTGTGTTACAAGTGGGTGTCAGAAGCTTAAAGTTGTGTAGCGCCATCTAACGTTAAGGAGTGATTTGCATACTCTTCTGCTCGACGCCAGTGAAAATCGATTGGGTTTGAATCCGGAAAAATGTTTCATAAACCCCTGTCGATAAACGCAAACGAAAATCATCCCGGTGTGTACGAACCTTTAGACATAAAATAACTACATTGAAAATAAAAATAGTGAGTGAGTAAGTTGGAGGGGTCTACAGTATATGGGGATGTTTTCTGTCTGATGGATGAATATAGTCTGGGTACCCATTCATTTCCTATGGTGGTCACTTTTGACCGGGAACACCACAGGTGTAACAAGGACTAAAACACTCAAAATTCAATGAAAGCGGTGATCATAACTTTAATGTTCAAATGCATAGTGTGGAGGATATCATAAGGCCTTGAGGCAATTAGATGTAAAACAGAACATTTAAGAGTTTTTTAAGTTGTAAATCGAACACGACAGGGAGGTTAAAGGGTTAAATGTCTAATTTGAAATTAGATATGAAAAAAAGTACAACTTAAAAAAAGAAACCAATTTAAACAACTATATTTTGTTGTTTCATTAGCTTTATGAAATATTTCATCATAAAAAAAATATTTAAATGTTATTTTTTTAAATAATAAAAATATATAGAAATAAAACAAAATAACAATTTAGGCTTTAACCCTACTCTGGTGATCACCTCCTGCCCCTTACATTTAATGTTCCCGTGCATGGTGGTGCACAGTATATGAGGATGTTTTCTGTCTGATGGAGGAATATAGTCTAGATCACCATAGGAAATGAATGGGTGTCACTTTTGACCGGGAACACCACAGGTGTAACAAGGACTAAAACACTCAAAATTCAAATAAAGAGGTGATCATAACAGTTATGTGTTCAAATGCATAGTGTTAAGGATATCATAGGGCCTTGAGGCAATCAGATGTAAAACACAATATTTATGAGTGTTTTAAGTTGTAAATCGGTCAGATTTGACCCGAACACGACAGGAAGGTTAAAAAACACTCTGTTTATTAATGGTAATATAATCAGAGGCATTCAACATTAATTCCAAGATATTGGTCTGAAAATGAATATAGATTTCTTTGCATTAATACATTTGAACTGGATAAGACGTGATCAAATGTGTGTCTTTTTAAGTATATTTAAAAATGTAGAGCATTTGAAATATAGACTTAATATTCACGGTCATCTGGGTTTTGATTGTCCATCAAAACTGAATCAAAAAAACATAATTAGTGAGTGGAATTTGGCCACTAATTAAGTAAGGCTGTTTGCATTAAAAAGGAGCCTGTAAGCAATTATAAGCCAGCATCCAATTTAAAACCAAGCTTTATTTGCTCTGACGACAGGCTGATGAATTTCTGTAAACTCACTTTAATTTCATGTCACACTATGCAAATAAATAGCGGTGAATCAATAGACATCAGATTGAGATTGAGTCGGACAAAGGCTAAGAGCCCCTTAGCTAACAGAGATAAGGAGAGTGAATTTGTCTTTTGTGTTTATTCATGCCAGACATAGTGGCACCATTGTATCACCCCAGCGGCCACATCATCTAGTGTTTATTAATTTATTAGGTGATTATGGGCTGTTTGACATTTCTTTTTATATCAAGCTATCAGTTGCATCTTTGTATTCCAGAGATGAAATGAACCCACATAGTCAGATAAGATAAGGCAATGCAGGTAGTAAACATTTTAATTAAAGCGGTGATATGGAGGAAATGTTTGTTTCCCGGATCTCTTAATATATTTGGGCAAGCTTACTTTTTGGTTACCACACATGTGAGTGCATATGTCCTTGATGAAACAGTGCTAAAGATCTTATGTTAGATCTATATGATGCAATGTAGATTGAATACCAATAAGCTTAATTTGTTTACCCTGGAGGTGATTTTTTTGTTATGTGTTTTACCTTGTTAAACTCCAAGGTAAACTGTCCACACCTGTATTTAGTTTTGCTGTAAACCAAATTGACTCACAAAGCTTGTGTATCACATTCAGATACAATACCAATGTAACAGCAGGACAATAGGAGTCTTCTACTTTGCTTGAGATGTTACTCTGACTTTTCCCATACCGAAATCTGTTCTGATACATGGCATTATGTGAACAAATATACATAAAATGAAACAAACTGAACTGTTTGATTTACTACAAAGTGTTTGACTGTTGCATCTACTTTGTTATAAACTAACATGCAGCATGAATCACTGAATCATTTCGTTGCTAGCATGTTTAAACATGATTTAAACAGTTGTTAGGAAACCTCTAGCATTGGCAAACTAGTTGTCATCATGTTTTAACAGATTTTATAACAGTGTTTTCTGGAATGCTTGATTCTGATTGACCAATCAAGACATTCAAAGGTATATTATTCTCAGAGAACAACCAATGAAACTCATCTGGGAACTATGTACAATCCAACAGTCAACTTTATCAAATGAAATGAGTGTAGTCAACTCAAAATTGACTGAAAGTTAATTCTACTCATTTGAAAAAAGTTTTGAACTCAGTGTTGAAGGTAATGAGATCAAATGGAGTAAGTTTACAGTACTCAAATAGATCAGTTTTTTTTTTAACTCAAATGGTTTGTAGCAATTGGTTTTCTTAAAGGGTTTGGGTTGCTTTAACTTATTGGGTTTTACAGTACTCGGTTTGAGTTCTCTTTATTTATTGGGTTTTACTGTGCTCAAATTTGCTTCGCTTACTAAAATGAATTAAGTTCACAGTACTCACTCACCTTAATATTTTGGGTTTTACAGTGAATCATCTTCATTGTTTTTATCATTAGGTTTTTATGTGTTGTTTCTAGTCCAAATATCATAAAATTCCTAAATAAAGAAGCATTTTCTAGACATGCAAAACATATTGTCTTGTTTTAATAAATGATATGTCAAAATGAAGTGAGTTTTTTCTTAAACCAAGCAAAATTATCTGCTTTAGGGTAAGCAAAATAATCTCAAAAGGAAAAACAAACTGATTCTTCTAGCCCTATTGGCAGATTATTTTGCTTGTTTTAAGGAAAAACTCATTTAATTTTGGCATTTTATTTATTAAAACAAGACAATATTTTTGCTTGTCTAGAAAATGCTTCTTGATTTAAGAATTTTGAGATATTTGGAATAGAAACAAGACAAATAATCTAAATAAGAAAAGCAGTGTAAAGGTGTGTTCACATCAGACATGAATGAAGCATCAAGCGTAAGTGATTTACATGTTAAGTCAATGCAAAGACATGAATAGACATCCTGTGGCGCGATTGGTGTGAATGACATTGCGCGAATCGCTCAAATTTGAAAATCTGGGTAACACTTTATTTTGATGGTCCATTTGAGTATTAGTAGACTGTCTACTTAATATCTGTTGATACTGACATTTAACAGTCCTTCAACAGACATTTAACTGACTATAAGAAACTTCGCAAGTACATGTCAACTTACACTAACCCCAACCCTAACCCCAACCTAACAGTCTACTTATAATCTATTGATAATTAATTGACATGTAGATGCAGTGTAACTTATATTCAACAAACGGACCATCGAAATAAAGTGTGACCAAAATCTGAACTTCAACGGACGTTCGCACCACGTTAACCAATCAGGAGCTTGCCCTTATAGGGGCGTGATTATGATGTAGTGCCTGTTGTTGGTGTCCCGAAAGGGAAATCCTCTTGCCAATACCAGACAACAGCTCATTAAACTGGGCTCAGCTCAGTCTGAAGCACCGCTGAAAGTTTCCATCATACAGGTATAGTTTCTGATGAACTCACTGAGCTGCATGGGTGAACCTCTGAAAGGATCTAGTGCACTCAAACACAACTCCGAACGATTCTTCACTGTTTTTCAGCCTTCCTAAAGCATATAAAGCACAGCTACTATCTCAATAAAATCCATGTTAGCCATTAAGCATTGAAGCTAGAGTCACTGGGCAGACAGAAGCCCTGCCCATGACGCGAATCCGCATCTATTGTGAAGTGAATTTAACGTGCGAATGAAGTGTCAAGCGAGTAAACTCAAAATGTTCATGCATCTGTTAACGTGCAAATAGCACAAAGTGTTTGCGCATGCCACATCTGGTGTGAACACAGCATGACCGTAAACATTGAGTAATAATACTACAATAGTAATAATTAGGTTAGAGTAGTCTGCATCCAACCATTTTTTCAAGTTTTACATTTATTTAAAGAGTTTTATTGAGGACTTAATTAATTATTACAGCTCAGATCAAAGTTTTCTGGCAAGAATCCATGTAATAAGCGAGATAAAGTACATCTAGCCAGTTGTTTTTAAGAAAATATCCTTTCAGTCTTGTATAATACCCCTCCTCTTTGTGTCGGCCTGCTAATAAGCCTGTCTGGCTTTATTCTGCAAGAACCAGCTGGATCTACATTATGTCTGACTTAACATTGGCTAACACGTTCTAACATGTTTGTTTATTTGTTTGTAGTTAACAATGGCCAGTGCGAAGCTGATTTTCCAAACCAGCAAAGGAAATATTTGGAGCATGGCATGATGTGTTTTTCACACAGAGACATTTGGCACACACTTTTTTTCTGCTAGTATTGTATATCTTAATTGCTTTTTCTTCCTCACAGTGTCCATGTGTGAGAGTTTGAGAGAGCTAGTGCACTGTCTGAGATAAAAGGTTTAATTTTTCACCATTTCCTTTAATTATTTTCTTGAATATGTTCAGTTTGAAACACGCTGTCGAATGTAGGTTTTTGAATAAGGGGAAAAAAGAGCCATATACAGGTGAGAAGACCTGTGGCACACATTGATTTGCCTCATTAAATGTCTTTTCATTAATACACACTCATACGTGTGACCTGTGTTACATTATGCATGCTTGCTTTCTGAGGTTGACAGTTTTAATTTGCACAATACGAGTTTTCTTCACAATCTCGAAAGCATAAATGTATTATTCCAGTCACAGGCTTTTTTTAAATGGTATGTAATTACTGACCCCATGGAACTGAATGAATTAGGCAGTGTTATGTTTAGCTGGCATAATGAGAAGAGTCGCAGATATAAACAGGGACTTTCTGAGCCAGTGTTCACATTGAGTTCATTAAATTGTACAAAGACTTAATTAGAAATAGAATTAATCTGCTTTGCACAGTCTCCAGCATACATGGGGGTTTTGTCTAGCTTTCATTTAGGCCAGAGCTGATGTCGAGGAGGTCAAAAATTTCTGGAGAAGGCTATTTGTTATCATTTTTTATTCATCTCAAAAATAATTGCTCAGCTGGATGTAATCATTGGAAGATGGTAAAAAGCTTAAAATTCCCAATTTATGGCTTCATCTCAAGTGAAACCAGTAATGCCAGGTGCAGGTGTTTAACTTCTTACAAACTATAAAAAAGAGATGCTTAAAAATAAAAAAGAGATGCTTAAAAATTCATAGTTTCTCTGGATTTACTTACATTTTATTTAAATGTGGTTTGTCCCACCAACTACCGTCTGAACTCTTGAGAAGTTAAAAAAAAAATATATTGACTTGGCTAAAAACTATATAAACACACTGCACTGCAAGAAATTAAAAATAAATTAAATGACATCAGTATTTATACACTACCTGACAAAAGTCTTGTCTTAGATCCCAGTTGTAAGAGCAAAAAATAATAACTTGACTTCTAGTTGATAATTTGGAAAAGAGGCAGAAGGTAGGTTTTTTCCGATGAGTCATCTGTTGAACTACATCTCAATCATCACAAATACTGCAGAAGACCTGGAACCCGCATGCGCCCAAGATTCTCACAGAAATCAGTCAAGTTTGGTGAAGGAAAAATCATGGTTTGGGGTTACATTCAGTATGGGGGCGTGCGGGAGATCTGCAGAGTGGATGGCAACGTCAACAGCCTGAGGTAGCAAGACATTTGTGCTGCCCATTACATTACAAACCACAGGAAAGGGCAAATTCTTCAGCAGGATAGCACTCCTTTTCATACTTCAGCCTCCATATCAAAGTTTCTGAAAGGACAGAAGGTCAAGGTGCTCCAGGATTGGCCAGCCCAATCACCAGACATGAACATTATTGAATATGTCTGGGGTAAGATGAAGGAGGAGGCATTGAAGATGAATCCAAAGAATCTTGATGAACTCATGGGAGTCCTGCAAGAATGCTTTCTTTGCCATTCCAGATGACTTTATTACTAAGTTATTTGAGTCATTGCAGAGATGTAAGGATGCAGTCGTCCAAGCTTATGGAAGTCATACACAAGTGACAAGACTTTTGTCTAAGCAAAGTCAGACCTTACTGTCCTAATTAAGTCATTAAAAATCAAGGCATGATCATATTTTATTTTGGTAAAATAAGCGTAATCTGGAGGCCTTTTATATAAGCCACTTCTGATACCAAATAATCAACCAGAAGTCAAGTTATTATTTGTTGTTCCTAAAACTTGGATAAGCGACAAGACTTTTGTCAGGAAGTGTAAATTATTAATCAATTATCACTAATTGTTAATGCTAATTGATTAAATATTTAATAATTAATGGCTTATTAATACAACTGAATTGTTTAAAACAATTTTAATACAATACAAATCCTGACATATTGTTAAGAAGAAACATGTTTAAAAAAACAACATAAACATATTTTAATTTTTAAATGTGAAATGTTTCAAATTCCTCACTTATATTGTCTTCCTAGAAGAATAAAGGTACAGTAATTTATCCCCAAATACCGTTCATTCCCGTGCAATGACTTCTTCCACCCACAAATGTGAAGTTTAATAAATAAAAGGCTCTAATCAATGTTGAGAGAGCTAAAAATATGTGCATGTAGGCTGTTTTAATATTTCCAATGGTTATTTAAAACATTTGCATCATTAAATGACAATAAAACATCAAAGTCATTATTGTCAAATACCTCATTTATAGCCAGATAATAAAAATCCAGATATATTTCTCAGTTTATCTTACCTGAAATACAGCAATAAAGTTGTTTGCCAAAAAAAAAAAGAAAAAGATTTAGAATTAAAACTATCTCACTTCCTTTTCGCTCACTGGCCTTTTGTCGAATGTCTGGTTTATATAGTGAATTAACTCAACAGCAAAACCCAGCCAGGGTCCAATTTCAGACTTTTAGAAGTCGTTTAACTCAGTTTATTTACCAGTTTTAATGTGCTTAGCTGCAAAGTTGTCTGCCTATTTAAAATAGAGCCGCACTGACTGATGTTTGGAAAGTAATTGGAAAAAGAAACCTGTCACTCAGTGTTCACAAGCAGAAGGCTCATAGTAGACAGCTGTGAGAGTGAGATAAGAGAGAATATAGTGGTAGAGTTTAGAAAGAAACACAATAATATACTCACTTCAACTTCATTTTAAAATGTGATAAAAAAAATCGTAAAGCAATAGTAATCCCAGAATGCTACAGATAAGAAGTGTAATGCGTCATTTAGCGTCTCTGGATGTTTATGGTTGTTTATTGAGGAATTTAGGTGAATAAAAAGCCAAGTACATTACAACCAAATTCTCAAACTTGAGGTAGGATAATATTGAACACGTTTAGAACACACTGTTAATGGTATTTGTAAATTATACAGCATTTAACTGTAATATGAACTGTATTTTATTGTAGGACAGTTATGCAGTATGATACTGTATTTTAAAGTTGCATTGTGGAAATTACTTTATATTTTACTGTAAAGATTTACAATACTCTAAATACAAAGAGCAAGAGAAATGGTGCTGCAAATGTAAATACAGTATTTCTGCTGTAATTGATTTACAGTAAGTTACTGTAGATTCTACAGGAAAAAGTTTTTTTTTTTTTGGGGGGGGGGATTAAACAGGGGAGAATAAAATTATACATAAAACAGCATACAAATTAATTAACAACAAAAATGAGTCATGTACGTTAAGTATTTTTTTCAGCAGTTGGGATGTCTTAGGAGCTTTCGTATTACTCTGTGTAGAAGTCAGGGAATTATAAAAAACTTGTAGATCAATAAAAAATAGTTTACAATTTGGCACAGTCAGCATACATTTTGTATTGTAGATCTGGTACTTTTCAAATAAAATAAGAATTTTTGTTATTTTGTCTATTTGCAATAATCTAATAATTCCAATAAGAGTTGCAATCCATAAATACAACCATTTTATAAGTTATATTGATAAATTATATATTTATATTGATAAATTTATAATACTCTCATACTTCAGCCTCCACATCAAAGATCCAGAAAGTAAAGAAGGTCATGGTGCTCCAGGTTTGGCCAGCCCAGTCACCAGATATGAACATTATTGAGCATGTCTGGGGTGAAATGAAGGAGGAGGCATTGAAGATGAATCCAAAGAATCTTCATGAATCTGGGAGTCCTGCAAGAACGCTTTGTTTGCCATTCCAGATAACTTTATTAATAAGTTATTTGAGTCATTGCTGAGATGTACAGATGCAGTCGTCCAAGCTCATCGGAGTCATACACAATATTAATTCTTTTTTCCACCGCACCATGACTTTATATTCTATACTGTACATTATTTCTGTTAAGTGACAATACTTTTGTCTAAGCAAAGTCAGACCTTATTGTCTTATTTAAATACTTAAAAATCAAGGCATGATCACATTTTATTTTGGTAAAATAAGCGTAATCTAGAGGCCTTTGCCTTTTATATAAGCCGCTTCTGATACCAAATGATCAACTAGAAGTCAAGTTATTATTTGTTGTTCCTAAAACTTGGATAGGCGACAAGACTTTTGTCAGGTAGTCTAAATTATTAATCAATTACCATTAATTTATGTAATGATTAATCCAGAGTTGCAATCCATAAATAAACCAATATACCATTTATATTGATAAATTTATAATACACTTCAAAAGTAATAAGGAAACTTGGGACCAAAACCGTTTTGTGTAACTGCAATTGAAAACTAAATGGAGAATTGTTTCTGGCTCCATTTTACAAAAACAACACAAGGGTGAAAAACCCTTAAACTTACTAATAAAAATCATTACATGGATAATATCTATGTAATATTTTAAAATTAGTTTCTTTTACCTTTTTTTATTGGGAATTATGTATTTTTTAATATCTGACCAGATTTTGGAAGGAATGCTTGTTTTCATTTAACCATTGCTATTGGAAGAACAACTTTATATGCAGTTAGGATTTTTCTAATATAATTGTTATTAAATGTTTTATCTATGATAGAAAGGCTCTTTATTGTAAGCTCTGGAAGAGAACCAGATACTTGGTCATACATTTTTTCGGTTTTAAGTAATTTTGGGGAGATATAATGAACACATTTTTTATATTCATTCAAAGTAATTTTTAAACCAAAAGTGTTAATAAATACACTGTAATTATATAAATCCCCTACATGATTTAATAAGTCTGTGACAAACATTTATCCTTTTTTAACATAATCATTCCAAAATATGGACTTATTTTTGAATAAAATACACTGAGTGTTCCAAATAATACATCAGTGGGGGGGGTTATGCTTATAAATCAGTTTTCACGTATTCAAGGCTTGTTTATAAAAATTGGAAAAGAAAATTGTTGACAGTGCAGTTATTTAAATAAGAACTGGTTCGATATTACAGAATATAAATAATAGTCAATGAAAACAAGATATGCAGCGCTTAGTTTGCTTAAGCACATGCATACTTTTGACAAAAGCTATTTTTTCAGTGTTCTTAAATTCAAATTAAAACTTTTTTATTCAACACCTTTTATTCAACATCTAAAAATAGTGACCTTTTTCACAGTCCCAACTTTTACAGTCCACAGATGTTTTTTTATAATATTCTGGAGTAGAAACATCCCAGTACTTTGCAGTCTAACAGCGTGACCAGTGAGGCGAATGTGTCTCCTTTATTATCATGAACCAATTTTTAAAAAAATTCAAAGGTCATTTGGAAGGGGAGAAAACTAATTACAAAGGCTAAGTTTTATTATGCTAATTTTTAAAATATTTTTACCAACACCTGAAGGTTGTTCAAAAACATTAAAAAGCTTCAGGTGCTGCAGTCCAACTATTTAAAACACTTTCAAATGATTTTGACCTCCATTGGTTTAAAGTATTTTCTCTCTCTCTTGCCAACAGCTCATTAATAGACAATAATAATAAAAAAGAAAATTAAATCAGAAACTTATGAAGAACCTGAACACAATACTGTAACAGTGACTGCATATGAAGATCCCCAAGCAAGATGGAAAAGGAGAGTACTAGCAGTATTGCAATGTTCCAGCATTAGGACATCTCTTAAATTGAACAAAATGATGTACCTTCTGTAATTTACTTGACAGGCATGATTTCCACATGACAAGTTTAAAAGGGCATCATCTTCCCTCAGATGCAAGAGTGGGACGTAGTACACTTCAAAAAAACATCTGTGACAGAAAAGCCTTACTAACCTCTGAGTGAATTTTTCCAACACGGGCTCATTGGAAGCAATGCCAAACCATATTTAAACATATATGTTTGACTGCAGTTTCTAGGTAAAATTAACCTTTCAAGACTAATCAGAATATTAACTTGTGACAACCATACACATTTAGAATTTTTGGTTTGATGTATGATCACACAGTATGATCAAGGTGGTTCCTGACGAGTACGATAACATTGGTGTAAAACATTCAGTGTGTCATGTGATCAGCTGTTAAATTCAAATCTGCTTTCCCCACGGTCAGTGCTTTTAAACAAATAATGTTTATGTTCAACCCAGGCTCATTATTGATATGTACCCCTATATACATTTCTGGAAATCGCAGAATATGTCCCAGGAGGTACGTTTTTTTGCAGTTTTTGTTTTTGCGAATCTATCAGAGGCTGCTGTGTACACATTTTCAGATCTCAAATTTCTCTCACGAGTGCCATTTGTGCCTGCTCTTCTCACATAAATCCACCAGATGCCAATGTCGACTGACTGACTGACCGACCAACCGATCCCTCAACTCACCCCCTTCCTTAAACCCAACTGATAGTGTTTTCAAAATCACCGATTGACCCGATCACCCCTTCCCTAAACCCAACCGACAGTGTTTTCAAAAGCAATCAAGAAAAAGAAAAGCCCTCTCGGATTTTAGCAACGTTTTCAGATCTTACCACATTCTCACGCTGTTATTTACTCGTTTATTTTTTGCCTTTTGTTTTTGTTTTCTGGAACTGTTCTTCGCCGAACTCGAGCCCCGTCATCACGGTCAACTCCGCTCTGCATCTCAAGTCCTCCGACGTACATGGCGAGCTACTGAGCAAACTGGTAACAGTGGAAAAGCAGTCCACACTGACGTAGGTGGTCTGCTGGTAGTGACAGCGGCGTCATACCGCCCTGTTTTTAAGACAAAATGCAGCCATACATAGCACTGGCTACACAATTCATGCTCTTCAGAAATGTATAGAGGGGCACAACAAGCCTGTGTTGTTTATTTTAGGCTCCAGACATTTAAATAGACAAAAGTACAAGCAGTTTATGGTTTATAAAATACACACTGATGTCTAAAGAGGCGGCAATAAAAATTGCTTTTAAATATAATCAAACAACATGCTATATTCACCTCAGGTACACACAATTTAGGTAACTAGAACATTGACTCTATTCTTCTACCAGTTAAACAGCCACTTACGTTCATGTATGTCAGGAGAAGTTGATGAATTGACATGTTGTAAATCCAGCAGCTCTAATTTCTCCACTGCAGCGCAGGCTACCATGGTGGTGCCCATCACCCATCATAGACCAAAAAAATATGATCGTTATTAAGCTGTTTAAATGACAAAGTACATATTCTTACACTTATTTAACCCTCAGGGGTCTGAGGTGATTTTGGGGCCCTTAGATGTTTTGACATGCCCTGACATTTGTGCTAATTTCAGCTACTTATTACATATTATTGGCCAACATATATTTTATTTGTATTCAGCACAAACTGTGCTACAACAATATGTGACAATTATTGATGTACATGCTTTTGTTTTTTAGAAAAAAGATATTATGTGTGGTTAGTAGGATTTGGAGAAAAAATGTAGCTGAAATAAAGTCCAAAAAAACACACTAAATGTCTAAAGAGGCGGCAATAAAAATTGCTTTTAAACATAATAAAAAACAACATGCTATATTCACCTCAGGTACACACAATTTAGGTAACTAGAACATTGACTCTATTCTTTTACCAGTTAAACAGCCACTTACGTTCATGTATGTCAGGAGAAGTTGATGAATTGACATGTTGTAAATCCAGCAGCTCTAATTTCTCCACTGCAGCACAGGCTACCATGGTGGTGCCCATCACCCATCATAGACCAAAAAAATATGATCGTTATTAAGCTGTTTAAATGACAAAGTACATATTCTTACACTTATTTAACCCTCAGGGGTCTGAGGTGATTTTGGGGCCCTTAGATGTTTTGACATGCCCTGACATTTGTGCTAATTTCAGCTACTTATTACATATTATTGGCCAACATATATTTTATTTGTATTCAGCACAAACTGTGCTACAACAATATGTGACAATTATTGATGTACATGCTTTTGTTTTTTAGAAAAAAGATATTATTTGTGGTTAGTAGGATTTGGAGAAAAAATGTAGCTGAAATAAAGTCCAAAAAAAACACACTAGATGTGTAGACTTTTGAGTAACCAGTCTGGTAGGCTAGAATATTTACTTCACAATTATGTAAAAATTATTTTATTCTCTTATTCAAAGGAAACATTACAAAGATTTACATTTTGTTAAGTTTGTTTGGCTCATCTCAGGTCTATGCGTGAGTGACAATGGTCATGAATAATTCACACCTGGAGAGACAAAAGACACTCCCCCACTCACCCATCAAGGGCATTGGAAAGCAATGTCCATCTGCAAAAGCTAGCCCAAACTAAATGCTTGTTACATTTAGTTAAAATTTTGTAGGTTGTAATTTTTTTCAATATTTTGCTTGAATTTTATTGGATCATTTTTCAATTTCTGAATATGTTTGGTGACTAAAATTTTATTTTAATAAATATATCTGTTTAATAAATCTGTTTTGTTTAAATGCATCAAAATACACTGCCTATATTCACTGAGAAATGGAGGGAAATATTTGAAATGGTATAAAACGTGTTTGCAAATCTGTTGTAATAAAAACTTTCTTGTGCATTAATCCAGCATTTAATAATAATTTCTGAATAACTCTGGCATAAAGACAAAACACAAGAATAATCAAAATAATATTTTAAGACCTTTTATATATATTTTGCCCAAATTGTTGCAGCCTTAGTTAACTTTTTCCAAACTTTAACAGGTTCAACTATGGTAAAATAAATAAAAATTAAATTAATAACACGTATAACATGCGTCACGTTCTAGCCAGCGTGCTGTGGACGTGTGGGCAGCCTACGTCATTGTTTGTATTAATAGCGGAAGTGGGAAGAGCCGGCGTGATGCGCGCTCTGCCGGGAGAATTGTATGGATTACCTAGCGAGACAACATTTGCTTTCAAAATGAGTTTTGAAAATGAGAAAGTTCACCCTCCAAGCTTTATGCAGGTATGTCTGTCATGTGTATGTCTCATGTATTCGTGAAGATTCCGCTGTTTTTTCTGACCATAGTTTACATGTCGCGCGAGTCTCACGTTGACTATTGTAATAACAAAGCCTCGAGGGCGTGGACACATTAAAACTAATTAGCTCCGATAGAGAAGCTAGACATAGCGTTGGTTTCATACTGATTACTTTATCAAGCAATATTTGTTTTCAACATGCACCGCTGCATTTAAAAGTAGACACTTCAAGCTTTCTATAGATATGTCTCATGTCTGTGTGTTTAGTTTTCGCAGAGTTTCAGTGCATATTACTGACGTGTTTGTAAAAACAGTTCATGGAGAGAGAAAAGAGAAAGTGGCTTCACTGTTTATTTTCCTTATTTTGCAAAAGCACACACTTTTGTTGTTATTGTGAGTGTACACAAAAAAAACTAGACACCTAACAGATTCGATTGATGTATTGCTCATATCTGTACGATCAAAACTGAAAGTGTCATTTAAGTTTTTTTCGGAGTTTTCATGTGAAAACACGTCAAAACGCGTATACGCGGGCTTCAACCCCTGGGGGTTAAGGATCTGTCTGGAGAAGTTGATGAATTGATATGTTGTAAATCCAGCAGCTCTAATTTCTCCATTGCAGTACGGGCTAGCATAGTGGAACCCATCACCCATCATAGACCAAAAAATATGATCATTATTAAGCTGTTTAAATGGCAAAGTACATATTTTTAGATTAAGAAATCTGTCAGAAGAAGATGATGAATTAACATGTTGTAAATCCAGCAGCTCTAATCTTTCCACTGCAGCACAGGCTAGCATGGTGGCGCCCATCCAAAAAAACATTAGGCTGTTTAAATGACAAAATACATATTCTTAAACATATTTAAGAATTGGAATATTAAATAGTTCACAACATAATTGGGACAATTCTCAATTTCTACAAAATAGGGGGGGGAAAAAACGATACATGCAAACTTGATGTGTCCATATAAAATCTGTAAAGTGATATGTTCTAAATATTGGTCACATTAAAAAACTTACATCAGGGAACAGCTTTATATTTAAAATGTAATATTTAAATTTAATTTGACTAAATATTAAAAATGTATGTGTGAAATGTTAACCCACGAGTCTGCAAAATACCATGTAAACTTGACATCATTAAACTTACAACTTTAGCTATGTTTCCATCCACCTATTTTTATGTGCATTTTGGATATGTGCACAAAAAATTGGTTGATGGAAACGCCAAGATGCACATAAATTTTGAAAACACGCATAAAAAAATTATGCACATAACTGAGTAGGAAAAATGTTTTATTTAATAAGAAAAAATGTGCAAAAACTACGATGGAAACACTTTTACCGAACAAATTCCAGTATGTGCATTAAAAAGTCATGTGATTTGGTTGTAAGAGATCATGTGATGACAAAAATGTGTGTGAATGGATAGACGAGCAGGCTGAGCACATGGTAAAACATCTGAAATGCTGTTTTGGTCATTTTAAAATGCCTTAACAATTTCTGTATTACTGTTATACGTATTATTAATGACCTCCAGAACTATCAAGAGCATCTGCACTCTGCGTCTCACGCCTTCAAACGCCACCATGCGTTCATTCCATGTCGGCATCATCCTCTGAGATGCAAGTCATTTGGTCACCTTGGAATTATAAGGTTCTGTCTGCGTTCTGAATGATTTTGAGATATTGAGCTTCAAAGTTTTTGCATTTCATAGCCAACAGCATTTGTGTAACATTTGTTTTTTAAATAAAAAGTCTTAAAATGTAAACCACTTATAAAAAAACATGCCATAATGTAAATAAGTTGTCAATTAATAAGAATATGTCAATAACTCAATTTTGACAAAAATGTCAGATAGAACCTTATAATTCTAAGGTGACGATTTATTAAATAAAGAAAAGATTCATGCAGCTTCTCCTACCGCAGCAAATTGTGTTTTTACTGTTGATATTTTGCACCAGTTAATCAGGAAGTGACGATTTTGTTCTCTTTGGTCACGTTTACACTATCAGGTCTTAATGCCCAATTCCAATTTGTTGCCTATATCTGATTTTCTTTTGCCTGTTTTTGCCTGTTTTCTTTTAATTGTGACCCATATCCGATTCATGTGTTTACACGTGCCATACAATTTACGACATCGCGTATGCATAAAGACAGGTTCTAGCATCTGTGCCACACTAGCCACGATGGAAGAAATTGTCTTGCTTTTAGCTCTGCGAAACTTCACCCTACTTTAAAATGATTTTAGGGTGAAGGAGAAGGGAGAGGGTTGTCATCGCAGCCGCAATATCTTCAAAAACAGATTTGTTTCTGTAGGACCCTTTAATCTTATCTTGGACTGACTCATCTCCCCTCTCTCAACCACTGACCACTTTCCTCCTCCATGTTTTCTCTGTTGTTGTTGTTTACCGTGTCGGTGTCTCCACACATGCTCTTTCTTCTCTCTCATTAAACCGCGGAGAAGTACCACATTGTCGCAAGTTTAACGACGTACAAAACTGAATGCCTTAATAAATCCGATTTGCCTGTTTACATGATAGTCGCATTGTCACACATCCAGTTTATATCTTTATATTTATTTCCACATATGAAGGAGGCCTGAAACCGATCTCTGAATATCCGTATGCATGTTTTTTTTTTTTTCGTGTTTACACGGTCATAGAACCGATCCAATCTGTGTCACATATAAGCAAAAAAAATGGAATTGAGTCACATTTAACTGGCAGTGTAAACAGGGCCTTTGACTGATGATTTTATCTGTGTTATCTAGTTTGTTCTGTTTTTTGGTGTCATATTGCACATCAATATACAGTACTGTTATTTGCATATGTTAAAATTTGCTCTATGTTAATGTGCCAAGGCATGGTAGACACAACAATGTGACTTAACAAAGCTGCTTTTGAAGCTACATGTATGGTTACATGCTTTACAAATACATTCAAAATATGCTTGTTCAAAAACACTGAATATTTTAGTAAAGAAACATCACTACTGGGATCTGCTGAGACATCCAGATCAACAGAAGTTAGCTGGGTTTCATGCATCTTGCTCAGCTGCACACCATCAAGGCTTTGGCCACATGTATGTATATATATATATATATATATATATATATATATATATATATATATATATATATAAACCACATAATTTTTTCCCAAAAGTAAAAGTTTACCTTTTTGTCTCAATGCTTTTCATTGCTGTCATCATCTGACCTCAGTAGACTAACCAGTGCCCAAAGTCGAGTGGTGTTGTGGATAGACTTAAAAAACAAAGAGAGTGCTGGTGGAATTTCATGAGGATTGTGTTAGATAGAAGCAGCAGCTACACAGCACATCAGAGACCTTTGTTTTGTTATATGCGCAGATACACACCCTTACTCTCATAAAAAGACTGTAGAATCCTTACTGTTTCTGATCAGAATAGACACAAAAGAAACCCACCCAGTCTGTTTCTGGACCATGGAGCTTTATTGTATGCTTAACAAAAGCATCATTCTGAACTGTTAGACAGCAGTTAGCATTGATTTAATGGTAGCAGGCGGACAGTTAAATGCATATTTGAAGATTACATTATTGCAAGTGAGGTGATCCATGAACCACATTAAAGTTATTGTTTATTGTGCCTTTTTGTATGGTGGGCGAGAGAGATCAATGTGCTACAACTTAAAAAAAAACATCTCTATCAGTTTGACCAGCCTGATCTCCTGAGGAAACGCAAGTATTTTACGTTTTGTCAGTTTAGTGGGTAATTCGTATAAATTCATACGAGTTGAGTCGTACGAAATTGTACGATTTTAAAAAGGAGGCGTGGCACCCAACCCCGCCCCTAAACACAACCGTCATTGGGTGATGAGCAAATCGTACTAAATTGTACGAATTAGATTGTACGAATTCAAACGAATTAGCTAAATCAAAAAGTTACAAATTGCCGTGAGATTGTGTTGGTTTGACAGCACGTGTTGCAAATCCGCACATTGCAAACACAAATAGAAAATAAGCTGCAAATACTCACAACACATCCACATCTGAAAACACAAAAACAAAAAACAAGACTGAAGTGAGCACATTGTATTTATTGTATTATGTTGTTCTTCCAATCTTTAGCCACCTACAGGACCTGAATAAATGAGTGTGTGCGACGAACAACCGTATAAGTCCAAAACAAATTTAAATGAGATAATCATGTGACAATAATTGTATGTGTGAACTTCGTATACAGAAACAGTTTGGGGATATTTTTGCATGACCAAGAATCTGCATTTTAAACATTAAAATAGCATCACGCGGGAAAAATGTTTATGTCCAATAAGAAGAATGGAGATGCCGCTTGCTGTCATGTTCATTAAAAGGCAAATCCTCAACAAAAAAAGAGAGCCGACATGAACAAATGGAAGGACAGAGTAAGGAAGGCTTTGAGGGATGCTGGCAAACAAAACAAAAAACCAGGGGAAAAGCCATCGAAAGAGGTGAGTGGTAGAACCGTACATGTGATGTGATCTCTCTCTCGCTCTCTAAACGAGCTGAGGAGCGCTAAACAGCACAAAAACAGTTAACCTATCAAAATAAACCACATACCATATATGATAAAGCTGTATCATTGCATATTTCCTGCAAGTCCTGTGTAGATTACGGCAAGCAGAGTTTATTTGTTTATATGTTTATTTATATCGTGGGATGGCGAAGCGTGAAAACAGCTTGTAGTATATACACAGGTGCACTGTGACAACAAACGACAATATGTAGCTATGATGTATGTCTGCATTTTCTGTATTTATTGTTGTATATATTTAGATATTGATTATTGTTAATAATGGCCAACAGCTAGCTCTCTGCAATTCTCACCTGGTCGCCCACTGAAGCTAAGCAGGGCTGCGCTTGGTCAGTACCTGGATGGGAGACCACATGGGGAAGCTAGGTTGCTGCAGGAAGTGGTGTTAGTGAGGCCAGCAGGGGGCACTCTGTGGTCTGTGTGGGTCCTTACACCCCATTATAGTGAAGGGGAAAAGCGTCATCTTTCGGATGAGATGTTAAACCGAAGTCCCGGCTTTATCCTGGGATTAAAAAATCTGGGATGTCCTTCAAAAAGAGTAGGGGTATAAACCTGGCATCCTGGCCAAATTTGCCCACTGGCCTTTGTCCATCATAGCCTCCTAACCCTCCCCATATGATAATTGTCTCCTCTCTACCAATCAGCTGGTATGTGGTGTGCAGTCTGGCGCAATATGGCTGTCGTTGAGTCATCCAGGTGAATGCTGCACACTGGTGGTTGATAAGGAGAGTCCCCCCAATGTGTAAAGCGTTTTGAGTGTCCAGAAATGTGCTATATAAATGTAAGGAATTATTATTATTAATTATAATTATTATTCATAATTGATTGTTATTGCCTGTACTGTAAGGTCTATTGTACATTGTTCATACTGTTTTTAAATGATAATAATAATTATTATTATTATTATTAATATAGTAAACTTGAAAGAAATGCTTATTATTAACCTGAAGTTTCTGTTACTGTATTAAAACTAAGATAAAGGAATCAGATCTTTAGTGATTTAAAGTGATATGATGAATTGGAGTTATACTGTTATTCCACACTAACTGGACATAAACCATTCTTCCTTTCATTTTTAATACTGACACTGAAAAATGATATCTCCTTAGAATTGAGAAGCTTTTGTTGTCTATCTTCAAGTAAAATAAAAATATATAATATAATGTTATAAAATGTGAAAATATGGACTTATATGGCTCTTCGTCTCAAGGCCTCAAATGTTTTAATATAATTCTTATCTGCAATTTATTTTGACCTGGTTTTAACAATTAATAAATCATTGCAAATTATTTTTATTAACCTTGAAATTATATTTAATTAAGGACATTAAGCTTAGCTTTCTTAAATAATGGTTAAATACTGAACTAAATTGGTTGAAAGAAAGAAAGAAAGAAAGAAAGAAAGAAGAAAGAAAAGAAAAAAAAAGAAAGAAAGAAAGAAAGAAAGAAGAAAGAAGAAGAAAGAAAGAAAGAAAAGAAAGAAGAAAGAAAGAAAGAAAGAAAGAAAGAAAGAAAGAAAGAAAGAAAGAAAGAAAGAAAGAAAGAAAGTATCCCAGCCAAAGTTGCTCTACATCTGTGTCAGATTCCATAATATTTTACGTCTTGTCTTCGGAATACCTAGGATTTGTTTTGGATTACCAGCTACACAGCTGAATTTATAGATCATATTGCTCCCACAACCTTTTCTCCCTGACCTCTGACTGGTAACACCAAGGAAATTTGATTCTGTCTAATGTATTCTTTCAAGGAAGTGATCCTGTTATCATATGACCACCCAGAACTTTGCTTCTATTTTCAACAACTCACCAAGGTGAACAGAATTTGAGTGTCTTACAAATATTTAGGTATTCCAGGCATGATCTGAAGAGGAAAAACTTAGAGTTGGACTCTTTTGGGTCTCTACTAACTGTCCAAGGTACAGTTTACATTATTAATGCTGACTGATTTTTAATTCTACAACTCTGAGTGCCATCCTGAGTTGGTGAAATCCAATTAGAGCCTTGAAACTACCCTTCGCGCAACCTCTTTAAAACTGATACAGTAAAATGTGAAATGAATCTGATATGCTGAGTAATGCTTTTGTCTATACTGTATTGTAAAATAAACATGGAATCAAGGTCTGAGATTTTGTGAAGGTCATATTTCTTTTAGAGCTTATTTTCACTCATGTAGAAAGTCTGCTATGCTGCTTTCTCTATATAAAGCATCCCTGCCATAATTCTGAATTGGATTGTTTTGTCCCCCTTTGGAAATCAATAAAAACAAACATTTATTCTGTAGACTCCTTCAGTGTTGTGCTTCACCTTGACCTTTGCCAAGTGTTTTGAGGGACAGGCCGTGGCAGAATAATCAGTCCTTTGTCTCAGTGTGTTGATGAGGGACTATTGATCGAACTGAATTGATAAGGTCAGGCCCTGGGCAGACATACACCTCTTATCAACTAAGCAATGGAGTACAAGTATCTCTCATTTCTCAGTGAATGCTGGTAATTGTAAGAATTAGTGACAAGCAGCTAACAGCCAGATACTTTGTGTTTTATATGTAATCAAAACAGTTTGTGCTGCAACTGGCCACTTTATTAGGTACACCTTAGTACCAGGTTGGACCCCCTTTTGCCTTCAGAACGACCTTAATCCTTCGTGGCATAGATTCAATAAGGTACTGGAAATATTCCTCAGAGATTTTGGTTCCTATTGACATGATAGCATCACGTCGTTGCTGCAGATTTGTCGGCTGCACATCCATAATGTGAATCTCCCGTTCCACCACATACCAGCGGTGCTCTATTGGATTGAGTTCTGGTGAATGTGGAGGCCTCTCCCCTGACATCTGGCATCAACAAATTTGCAACCACAGAACTGCTGCTCACTAGATATTTTATTTTTTTGGACCATTCTCTGTAAATCCTAGAGATGGTTGTGCGTGAAAATCCCAGTAGATCAGCAGTTTCTTAAATACTCAGACCAGCACGTCTGATCACTTAAATCACCTTTCTTCCCCATTCTGATGCTTGGTTTGAACTGCAGCAGATCGTCTTGACCATATCTACATGCATAAATGCATTGAGTTGCTGCCATGTGATTGGCTGATTAGAAATTTGCATTAACCAGCAGTTGAATAGGTGTACCTAATAAAGTGGCCGGCGAGTGTACATTACCAAATGCCACTGAATCATTTATTCAGTTGTTACAGCAAAAGCTCAAACAATACAATGGTTTATTCAGGAGCAAAATAAATGACTTTCTGAATGTGGAGCTGCTAGCATACCACTTAACTGCTTCTGCTATGCTTTTTTACTTCTACAAGGTGAAAAAAGAGTAATGAGCTGGTCCAAATTCATTAAGTGTCTTTTTGAGTCATTGAATTATTCACTCATGATGCACATTTGTTCAAAAACACTGATTAATTCAGGAAGTAAACACCATTACTGTGTTGCTCAAAAAGATATTTGTCTCATTTGTCCTATTTTTCATATTATATAGCTAAGCAACACATCACCCAAGTGCTGTTTCTGTCCCAGAGAACACGAGTGCAAATGCAATATTTATTTTATAGCAGTTAATTTCATACAAATGTAATTTTCTGGTATATTTTAGACCACTTTGTCTGTTTTTTTCCCTCAGTTTTGTCTATGAAAATATTATCAGAACTGTTGTGTTTCTCCTTTTAACATATTGTTCCATTTTCGAATTAAACTGTGTTATTAACGGATAATGTGAAACAATTATTCAAACTGGTCATTCAAATAAAGAGCTGTTTACTTTCCTGCTGAATGAATCAGTCATTTGAACACATCTAATGAATGACTCAATGGCTTACGCATAACACATTTACCTACTGCCATTTTTGTATTTCATTCTAAGGCTTCTTTTTTGTCATGTCTATATGACACTTTTCACATGAGGCCGATTCATGTGCAACTAATAAATTCTAAACTACATTTACCATTCTTTTACAAAAGTATTGAGTGGTAAAAAGTAGTTTCCAATTAAAAATAATAAGTGGATTGTGTCTTAAATTAAATGTAATGCAATTCACTCAGTAATAACTTCTTGTTTATTGAACTGTCACATAAAGTGTCTGTTGGCCACGGCTCCTCGTGACATTGCTTAATTTGGGGATTGTAATAGGATTTATAGAATTATGTGTGAAAGAATGATGTGTGAAAAAAGCAGTAAAATATGCAATGCTTAAAGTGGAGACTATAAATAATCTCTGTACTGAGAGACTGAGATAATATGAAAGAGCAGAGACAAGTGTGTTGGGGCAGAGATCACAGCCCCGCTCCCTCCACTGTGATCTTTAATGTCTCTAATGAGCTTTGTTCTCCTGGTTAGTAAAAGCCTCACACTTTCACATTAAGCTTTCAGGTCAACCACAGTATCTCCAGGCCAAGGAGCTCCTGATCACACATACATGCAAAAATAATATTCATTATCCACTGGATTTTGTATGTGAGCACACCGTTGCGGGCATAAGTCTTTGTCCATGTAGGTTGAGTAGATTTTTGATTAATAAAATCACCAGGTTAGAAATGGGAACTTTTCCTCCTCCTTGTGCTCTGAATTTCAAGTACGAAACCCAATAGCAATTCCATTTGCTGAAGTATAACAAATCAGCACAGCTCTGTTCAAAACCTAGTGAGCTGCCTTGCTTCCCTCAGACTTCAGCATCCTAAAGGTTGTGACAACATAACGCCATGTTAAAAAACTATAGCAAGAACAAAAGTGACTGTATATGCTTATTTCACACGGCCGCCATTTTAAAAAATGAAAGCAAGGCTGCAGTGGTAAGAAACCCCGGAGGTAGAAGATCAGCACTGTAAACATTGCAAAAACAGGCTGTTGCCTTGATTTTAAAATGCAGATATGGTGTAAACATCACTTTAATATCATTTAGTCAAGTTTGATTTAAACAATAAAAAGCATATTAGGCATCAAACAAAATCATAATCTTTTTAAGAGTAATAAAGCCAGGGCTCCGGATCCGGATCTGGCATTGCTAAATCTGATCCAGCACCCCATTTTACCGATCCCCCTCCTCAACCGCCCTCCTCCCCGTCCGCTGTTCACTTTCACTTTCTTCCGTGACTCCCCAACCCTCTTCACTTTCGTCCGTGACACCCCTCTGCCATCCAGCGCTCCGCCATCCACCACTCCTCCCCACACCACCCTTTCCAACGCCTCGCCATCCACCACTCCTCCCCACACCACCCTTTCCAACGCCTCGCCATCCACCACTCCTCCCCACACCCCCTTTTCCAACGCCTCTTCATCCACCACTCCTCCCCACACCACCTTTTCCAACGCTTCGCCATCCACCACTCCTCCCCACACCACCCTTTCCAACGCCTCGCCATCCACCACTCCTCCCCACACCACCTTTTCCAACGCCTCTCCATCCACCACTCCTCCCCACACCACCTTTTCCAACGCCTCGCCATCCACCACTCCTCCCCACACCACCCTTTCCAACGCCTCGCCATCCACCACTCCTCCCCACACCACCTTTTCCAACGCCTCGCCATCCACCACTCCTCCCCACACCACCTTTTCCAACGCCTCGCCATCCACCACTCCTCCCCACACCACCTTTTCCAACGCCTCGCCATCCACCACTCCTCCCCACACCACCTTTTCCAACGCCTCGCCATCCACCACTCCTCCCCACACCACCTTTTCCAACGCCTCGCCATCCACCACTCCTCCCTACACCACTTTTTCCAACGCCTCGCCATCCACCACACCTCCCCACACCACCCTTTCCAACGCCTCGCCATCCACCACTTCTCCCCACACCACCCTTTCCAACGCCTCGCCATCCACCACAACAACTAACTGTTCTTAAACACCACTGATTTGCCATAGTACTAACCAGTGCTCAATAGAAATGACTGTGACTGGTCTTGAAGGTCATCAGTTCACTGGAGCATTTTAAAGCCGCGAAAATCAGTCGATTTATCAGTGGATTGCTCGTCTGTGTTTGCGCTCGGTAAACATTAGTGAAGTGCAGTGAACTGATGACCTTCACAGCCAATCAAAGTAATTTCTGTTGAGCACTGGCATCTAAAACGTGTGTTTGGGAAAGAAAACGTTACCTAACTAGCGCCATTTCCCTTAACTTAGCTGAAAATGAGGTTCAATTTCCCTTTTTATTTTCACTATCCATTCAGAATGGACCTTCGGGTCACTCGGAAAGCAGTGAAATGATGATTTTGTGTCACTTTCTCTTCGCTGATAAGATATACAGCCAGGTATACAACAATACGCCATCGCATCGTTGTGACTGGTCCAAAAAGCTGTGCTTGAAAACATTCAAATGACTAAAGACAACTGCTGCATGCGTGTTTTGCACCATACATACAGTTGAAGTCAGAATTATTAGTCCCCCTGAATTATTAGCTGTCTATGTCTGTTTAAACGCACCCAAAACCCAGACTTTCCCACCGTTTCAAATCGCGTGTACAGAATCTGTTTGGGAAAAAGCCTCTATTAATCACTATGGAGCGCGTCAGCTGACAGTCATGCACCGCTATAAGAAAATATATGTTTTGAGGATTGCATATGAAGGGGAGATGGCACCTGTAATAAAAGGAAAGGGAATCCGCCGTTTTTATATTTATTTCAAAGTGTTTTCATGCCTAAACAAAGCGAAAGCACAGAACAGACTCACATTTAAGAGCAAAGGACGGCCCCTGGTGGTTTGGCGATATAGGTTGTGTATAGGGAGGCTCTGCTCTTTAATGTTTATTGCCACCCTTCAGAGAAAGACTGAAAATACTGGAGAAATACGGGAAAATACCTTTACGGGATGATAGCGGGATAGAACTGTAAAATACGGGAGAATCCCGGGAAAAACGGGAGGGTTGACAGGTATGATATTGACAGCACTGAACATTTTTATCTGCTGGACAATAAAAAATGTATATAGAAGAGATTGGGTAATTAATGGATTACAGTATCTTTTTGATTAACCTGTGTTTTCTGCTTATTTTCACATGTAGATGCTTCAGATGTTGTCAGATGTTGACAATTCAGTTTAGCAAGTTGATTTTGTTGACATTTTAGTATAGTTTTAAACAATAGATTGTGTACGAAATATTATCTTTATAGATTAAATCTGCAAGAAGTGCAAAAATAATGGCAATCCCTTACTGGGTTTTTAATTTACATGACCAAACCGACCAATATATCACTGAAAACACTAAAAATGTTATTAAAAGTCACTTTGTTTAACCTCTGACATCAGAGCAGAGATCAAGATCCCTCATAATGCAATTTGAAAGTGTAAATAAACAGAAAATGTAAATCCAATATTACAGAAATAATTAACCAATATTTTTTACAGTGTACCATTTTCTGCATAGTTTATTATTATTAATATAAATCATATATGTGGTCGCATACCATGTTGCAATGACGTAATACAATTTTGTTTGCTGATATGTTTTGACTTAGCTACCATGCCGAACCACAGACTTAAAGCAAAAGATTCACCAAGGTCGTACAGTTCATACTGCATTTTTTTTTCTTTCAGAATCATTCATACTTAGAGTCCAGTAATGTGCCTATGATACCCTAAAATGCTCTCAGTGTAGGCAGCTCACTGTGGTTTTTGAACAGTGAGTGAGATCGATTGGTTTAAAAGCTGCCTTTTGGGATCGCGAAGGAAACAACAGTGGTCTTTCATAAGGCATATCAAAGAAGCCTGTTTGCAGTGTCATTACCTTTTTATGGCTTTTCTCTGTGTGAGTGTGTGAGAAAGTCTACCATTTAATTTACATCAAAAGTGCTTGGCTTGCCGTCGGTCGTGGCTGTTGACAGTGAAGAAGACTTCAAGCCTTCTGCTGCTGTGTGCATTCTGAAACAACATGGAAAGTTGGAGTCATGCTTTTTAGTTCTGAAAGGTTGTGATTTATTGATTAAGAAGATCATGTTTTATTCAGGAGAAGGAGATGGAGAGCATGTGTGTGTGTGTGTGTATGGTATGTGTGTGTTCTGGCAGAGGACGTTTGCTAGTGGGATATGATAAGGTTATATAGAGACATGAAACTAAAAGAAGTGAAATAGGGTGTGTGTGTATTTGTGTGTGTTAGTTGTCAAGGTCTATTTGCGTCAGGTGCTAACAGCTTAATTGTAATGCACTGCATCTTGTCTCTATACATCTCAAAATGGATGTGCGCTGCCAGTTTTTTAAATGGAGTTCATGTATTGGGATTTACATCATTTTCCAGAAGTCATCAAACCCTTTACACTCTTTCAGAAATAAAAGTACAAAAACTGGGGAGGTACCTTTTCAAAAGGTACATATTAGTACCTAAAAAGTTCTAATGTGTACCTCATAGTACCATACATGTACAAAAGTGTACCCTAAGGTAATGCTTTTCCCTCTCTCTTTTTAAATTTGCTCCCAAAGGGTGTTTTCACACATGCCTTATATAGTTCAGTTGGATCGCACTTGAGTTGGTTTTCCCTCTTGGCACGGTTCATTTGGGCAGGTGTGAATGTAGCAATCAAACCAAAAGCGGACCAAAAAATGCATACCGAGACCTTCTTGAAGAGGTGGTCTCGGTATGCTTTCAAACGAACCCTGAAGCGGTTCGTTTGTTGTGAGAACATGATCCAAACTAGAACGGACCCAACCCAACCGTCCTGTGCCTTTTTGGACTAATCC
Organism: Danio kyathit; assembly: GCA_903798195.1. Classification (NCBI taxonomy): domain Eukaryota; kingdom Metazoa; phylum Chordata; class Actinopteri; order Cypriniformes; family Danionidae; genus Danio; species Danio kyathit. The sequence continues at coordinate 24,009,668 of LR812519.1, read as the reverse complement.
AGCTGCCACAGTACGATGCGCTGTGCATTATGGGATGTGGAGAAAAAATATTTGTTGACAGCACTTTACCAGTAAAACGTTACCTAATGGATCATTGGTAATATTTCCAGAAGATGACCATGTCGCAGTTTAGCTAAATTAATTCACGCCTCCTCCTGAAGTGACTTTTCGCCGTTTGCAATGCATTAACTCATTGTTTTCCAGCCACAGTCATGCTTCATTCTCGAAATGTATAGTTTGTCTAAAGTGATGTATACAAACTACCCAGGTAGCAAAGAATTCTGGCCCAGATTTGGCATAAAGCTGGCACAGCAGGCATTAATCCGGCTCTGGCATACAGTATGCCACAAACATGGCCCAGGTTTGATAGAGGTGGCTTCTTCTTTAAGGCGGCATGCAAGACATGGGTCAGATGTCAAATTTAGTATTTGGCCCAGATGTAAAAAATTGATATGTTGGCCATGTATGTTTGGCCTATCTCAGGGGTGTCCAAACTCGGTCCTGGAGGGCCAGTGTCCTGCATTAAGCTCCAACTTCCTTCAACGCACCTGCCTGGAGCTTTCTAGTATACTTGATTAGCTGGTTCAGGTGTGTTTAATTGGGGTTGGAATTAAAGTATGCAGGACACCGGCCCTCCAGGACCGAGTTTGGACAGCCCTGGCCTATCTTGACCCACTTTTAAAAACATTTTAATTATTTTAACTAATCAATCACCTGATGAAAGTCTGTCAGTTCTTGAAGAAAATAAAAGGCATAGTCTTTGATTTAGGTCTGATATTTCTGCTGACCAGATGCATGCTTCTATGATTTGTCACATAACACAATATGACCCTTGTGAAATCTTAGATACAAGTGTAATTTATGTTGGACCATGCAAAATACATCTGGTACTGACAGCACTGAGTGACTTCAGATTATTTTTTGAGTAGAGAAAAATTGTGTCTTTTCTATCCATCTTCCTGTTTACATCCAATGCCTTCATTTCCAGGAAACAATCAAGATTTATCAATCTATTGTTTCCTGTATGTTGCAAAATAACAGAATTTAGCCTAGATTACATATACTTTCTTAACCAAATTATTATTTTACAAATTATATTATTATTAACTATTACTAACCATTACCATTATTAATGCGCCTAAAGTGCAAAGCTTCATGGGTTTATCAATTTCATTGCAGTCGTGACACACCAAATATGGCTTCCTGACAATGGGCAAACATGGGCCATAGCTGGTCCAGTTCAGGCCGAGTTATGGGTTATTAACGTGACTGAGACTAGGCCCTTATATGAAAGCTAGACTTGGTCCAGTCATTTATTGTAATTCACTGTGGCATGTGGGCCAAGCAAAAGCTGATTGTGTGGGCCAGAGCTGGGCCGAAGACATTTTGCTATGTGGGTATATAGTATACTATGACCAGTAATACAATCAGCCAGCACAGTCGTCACTCCATAGTAAAAAGCGACATTTTGTGTCTGTCGGTTTGTTTACTTGCGGGAGTTCCATTGGCATTTTCCCGCTCGTTAATTCTGACCAATCGAAAAGCAGTTTAGGAAATACGTTCAATAACATCTGGCCAATGAGTGATGTGGATTTTGTCACATGACTGCATTTTGGTTCTTTTCAACTAATACGGACCAAAGCAATCAATGTGGTGTGAAAAGGACCCCAAAACGGCAGAAAAATGTTACAATGTATCATATGTTGCCCTTGGTCCGGACCAAATGAACCGAACCACAGATGTGAAAGCACCCTTAATGTACAAAAGTATGTCTTTAAGGTACCAATATGCGCCAGTAAGTTACAAAAGTGTACCCCAGTGACTGATTTGGTACATTTATTTCTGAGAGTGCAGGGATAAACATTAATTTTGCGATTTCATTTATAAAAATTAGCCATCTAAAACATGTTAGATTTTGGCTAAAAGGATATTGTCGCTCTTCCATAGTACTGATTGAAGTGTTTACTTTGAAGAGACTAGTGGAATGGTTTACAACCAGAATTACATAAAAAAATTGAGAAAATAAAGATTTTTTATTAAATAAATAATAAAAAAAATATATGTATAATTTATTCATTCATCCATTCATTTCCTTTTTGGCTTAGTCTCTTTATTAATCCGGGGTCACCACAGTGGAATGAACCGCCAACTTATCCAGCATACGTTTTTTGCAGCGGATGCCATTCCAGCTGCAACCCATCACTGGGAAACATCCATACACACTCATTCAAACATACACTACGAACAATTTTAGCTTACCCAATTCACCTGTACCACATGTCTTTGGACTTGTGGGGGAAACTGGAGCACCCGGAGGAAACCCATGCTAACACGGGGAGAACATGCAAACTCCACACAGAAATGCCAACTGACCCAGCCGAGGCTCGAACAAGCGACCTTGTTGCTGTGAGCCAACAGCACTACCAAGTATAATTTACAATAATATTATTTGTTAATCTAAATATGAAATAGACTCAAATCGTGTTTATTACAAATACTACAGTATGGTACTAGAATCATAATTTTGAATTACTAAAAAAATTATTTATTTAAGTTTAAAAAGGTTTTTTAATACATTAAGAAAAAATAGTATTGTTTGTTGAGTCATTCTTGTAATGATTTACAGGTGTGGTCCTGCTGCCAAACCTTTGTTAACAAGTTTACTTCAGAAGAAAGTATATAAATATATATATTGCAAAGTAAACTTTAAATCAGTGTTTCTCAACCACGTTCCTGGAAGACCACAAACACTGCATGTTTTGGATGTCTCCTTTGCATGTCACACTCATTACAGGTCTTTCAGTCTCTGCTAGTGAGCTGTTGATCTGAATCAGGTGTGTTTGGTTAAGGAGACATGGAAAATATGCTGGGTTGGTGGTCCTCCAGAAACATGGTTGAGAAACACTGATTCAAAGTTTACTTTGCAATATATATATATATATATATATATATATATATATATATATATATATATATATATATATATATATATATATATATATATATATGCTTTCTTATGAAGTAAACTTGTCAACAAAGGTTTGGCAGCAGGACCACGGCTCACTTTGCCTCCTTAACCACTTACTCCCTAAAACCTATTTAAGGCAGACCAGCCTCTAGCACTGTTCTTCTCGTTCTCTCAAACCCTCCATCCGTCCCTCTATTTCCTTGCTTCCCATTAAACAATCCTTATAACCCTCTCTTCCCTCCTAGGTTGAATCGGGGGTTCCAATTACTCTACCAAAACATTACAGAGATGGTACCCCTACTATGAGTCTCTGGACATCATTGTAGGATGCCCGATCAACCTACCTACCTGTTCACTGTTTATCCTCTTACTTCCCTTCCCCTTCATCCCACTGTTCTTTTACCATCCCTTTCATCCCTACATCCCTACAATAAAGTCTAGCTCAAAGTGTGCTCCATGCTGGTGAATTTTATGTTTGTTACTCAGGTATGCTCATTGTTAATAAAATCTACACCATGCTACACCTAACAACAAAAGCAACAACATAGAGCTGAATTAGAGCCATAGCAAGAAAACAAACACTATGTACAGAAAGTCAATGGTTACAGGTTTACAGTTTTCTTCAAAGTATCTGCTATTTATGTTCAACAGAAGAAAGAACACAAGGTTTGAAATAAGTAAAGGGTGCGTATGATTACAAAATTTTAATTTTTGGGTGAACTATCCCTTTGTTCTTAAAAGTTAGGTATACATGGAGGTCAGAGCCTGTTCCAAATGGATGGGAATTCAGCTCTAAGTGGGCTGTACAAACATCCTTGGGCTTTTGATTGATTAGTTTAATGTCTTGTTTATGACACAGAGTCCAACCTTTTGTGCTTTATTAATGTCTACACCTACTGTACCTCAAACCTTAACCTCCCCCTTACAGTTATTTGTTGTGTTTTATCAATGTCTACACCTACCCCAACCCTAAACCTACCCCTTACAGTTATGTATTGTTTTATCTACGTTTACACCTACCACAACCATAAACCTCCCCACTACAGTAATTCAAAACCAGTTATTATTGTTGAACAGCATCAGCAAAAAATAATTTACTTTTTTATATTTATTCTTGTCTGAACTTAATTATTGAATGTAGCAGTATCGTTAGTATTTTCTCGTATTTACTTTACTATAGAATCATTTCTAGCAGTGCTGAGACAGCCTTTCATGAGAGGCATAAAGAAGTCATGTGTGTGTGTGTGTGTGTGTGTGTGTGTGTGTGTGTGTGTGTGTGTGTGTGTGTGTGTGTGTGTGTGTGTGTGTGTGTGTGTGTGTGTGTGCGTGCGTGCGTGCGTGCGTGCGTGCGTGCGTGCGTGTGTTCTAGGTATATGCCTTTTCAAAACTAATCAATCACCTGATGAAAGTCTGTCAGTTCTTGAAGACAATAAAAGGCATAGTCTTTGATTTAGGTCTGATATTTTTGCTGACCAGATGCATGCTTCTATGATTTGTCACATAACACAATATGACCCTTGTGAAATCTTAGATACAAGTGTAATTTATGTTGGAGCATGCAAAATACATCTGGTACTGACAGCACTGAGTGACTTCTGAGCGCCCACTTAGACATCCTCATTTATATGTGAAATTGAATTTAAGTTACAAACCCGAGTAACCCTTGTGCTAATGCTAGAAATGTTTTTTTTTTTTTCTAGGAAAATAAAACAAGGGAAAACAAATCATGTTTTTCATTAGGTGAGGGTCACAATGCAGGACTTTGCAAGCTGAAATTTTTGACAGTCAGCACTTCACTGAAAACTACTGAAGTACATTGTAAGTAACTTTTTTTATTCTATAATAGCAGTAATAGAAATGTAATATAACTATTAAAATTCAAAGTTTTTAAAATTAAAGTTTTTTCATAAACTAATTTTGAGAGGATCACGTGCATTAGCTAATGCATGATTCACCAATCAGACGATTCCTAACTCACTATAAATAACCAGGTGGAGTTTCTTCCCCAGTTATCTTCATCTTAAAGAATCCCCCCTCTCACCTCTACTGCTCCGTCCTTTTCTAGATTGGGTGACATGGCAGCCCAGTGGTTAGCACTGATGCCTTACAGCAACAATTTGAATGTGCTATGGCGAAAATGATAAGTTGCAAAAAACTGTCAAAGTCTAGAAACATTTCTCTGTATTTCTTTGTTGCAATCAGGAGATCGGGAGCCAAAGTAATGCAATCACTACCTGATTACTGTTGTGTTTGTGATAAGGAAAAACGCTAAATGCGGGCATTTCTTCTTTCTTTCTGTTTACTGAACTAGTCTACAGTAGCGAAAACAGGAGACTCATTAGAAACAAATGGCCATCTCAGATTTTAAGACTTTAAGATGAGTCCCATCTCACACTCAACACACTACAATTACTATGGTATAAATACAGCACTACAACATACAATAATGATTTGATCAGCTGTAGTTCAAAATTACGCTGGATCTTCCTCCTCTAAGGGCTTATTATGCGGTCTCTGTCGCCATCTTGTGGATGGACAATGTCAACCGTCTTTGGTCTGCTCAATGGTTAGTAGCAGTCGACTCACTGTCTCTCAGAAATTATAAATATTTAAAATAGGCACTGTCCTTATAAATAAACTGCATAGTTGCAATCTAAACACCTACATTCTTGACTAAAAAAGCCTCAAAAGTACATTATGTTGACCAACAGCTGCAATATTTGTCAAACTGTAGAGCGTCCTCTGCTAGTTGTTGTATGTGGGCGGAGTAATACACAAGGGTGAAGGGTGAAGAGTCTGGATGAGTGCTGTTACTTGCAGAATATCGCAGGCTATCAGCCAATCAGATTCAAGAACCAGACAGAACTTTTGGATATATATATATATATCCTCCTAAGACCCCACCCATTGACTTGTGTCCTTTTGCAGTGGACATTGTGTTTTCATGAATTTTTTTTTTAAATGACTTTGAGGACATCCTGGGCTTTCTAGTGATATGTCATTTGATTGGCTGACATGCTAGGAACAACTTCTTACACTGCATCCAAAATGGTCGGCATACAAACAAGCACATTTTATGGGAAGGAGAGATGTATGTAAAATTTAGCTTTTTAAATGTTTTTTTACTATTATTATTACATATATATTTGTTTATTAAAGTGTCAGGAACAATACATTTAGCTTTCAAAGCTGTTAACTTGTTTGTGTTTCAAAATATCATCATTTTTTCACCAGGACCATCTTAATGTAATTAATGACTGCATGTTGTAGGAGGCAGACCTGAAGCAGATAGTTGAGGGAGACTCTGACTTAGAGTCTGACAATCAGACAATTAGAGAATTAGAAACAATTAGAGAATGACAATCAGTTTTAAATCGCTTTCATGTTAAATTTGTTTTGGTTTATCATCACTTTTTTTTTCTTTTTTCTTTTTTTTTTAGTTCAGCTCTCTTTCAGACGAAACTGTTTCAGGAATTTCAATACAAAAGGAAAAAATGGCTTTTGTTTAGTTTTTGTTACATTAATATTGGATTAATATCCCTTTACAGCCATATCCTGTACAGTTTTGTTGTCTGAGTTTGGCGGTTTCGAACTAAAATGGTTCTGTGGTCCACTACAGTGGTCAGTGGACATGCTGTAAAATTAAAAATTAAAACAAAATGTAAAAACTCTAAATTGTAGAATGTTTTTTAACCCAAAGGATGTAGGAAATCACAAAAAAATGTATTTGGGTCAGGAGGTAATATATATATGCTATAATAAGTGATAATTAATTTAATTTTTTATTTTATTTTCAAATCTTTAAAGTCAACCTGGTTTGATGCTTACTGGCAAACTATAACTTATTAAATTATCCAAAAATTTTCAAAAATTCTGAGAAGGTTTTAAATATACAGAATAACATCACATGTCTGGTAAACATGTTTTAAAATCATGATTTTTTTCCTCATTAATAAACACCCCCCCCCCCCCCCCACACACACACACACACACACATACACTTCACTACACTGACACTTCAAAAACATGATGATATATGATGTTTTGTTCAAAGATTTTGTATCTTTAAAATACTATTTAAAAACACTAAAAGAACTTTATGACTAAATGTTTTCCAATGGCCGAAATTAGCCTTTGAAAACAAAACCACACCATGCACCAGACTTAACACTCTAAATGACTGCAATTTTGGTTTGTTCATGCACAGATGTCCTAGTTTGCTAATAATTAGACGGTAAAGATGGTGGCATGTGGGGGTGAGATTTGACTTTAATTAATGCAAAGCTGAGTTTCCGAAAGACTAGAATCAAACAGTGTTTGTAAAGACTGCACATGTGGAATCCCTAGTGAGAGGGATCAGTGCAGACTAACTGCTTAAGTGGCTCTTCGGGGGTTTATGAAGACGCAGATTCTCCCCTTACTAATTCTCATTGTGTCTTATGAGGGTCTTATGAGACACGCAGAGCACTACAGCTATGAAAACGCTGGAATCTTGAGAGGTCAAATGGGCTGATGAGATCAGACCCATTCAGAGCTGCATTCCTCTCTCTGATACTCATCCATTTCCTCTTTCATAATTAAACCTTTGAGATCATGCCAGAAGATGAAACACAGCAGTGGGTCTGTTGTTTGGAGAGGATTTAGTGAACACAAAAGCTATACACAAATCATTTGGCGCATTGCATCTGCTTGGGAGAGAGATTGTTTTGGTGATGGAAATAGTTTATAAAAAAATCCCCACATGGTGTTAAAATATGAGCGTGTGCAAGATACGCTCCTAATCCAAGCATGCAAATCCACATAGAAAATGCTCCTTTTGTGGATAATCCACACTTTCTGACATAGAGATTATGACATAGAGGAAATGCCAACAAGCATTTTGCCTGCTATGGACAGAAACTGTTGAGTTTACAGAACGTCCTTGAGTTAAGAAGTTGTATTTTTAACTTGACTTTGCTTACAAGAAAGCTTAAAATAGAGGTATCTTAGGTGTCACAAAATATATGCACTCTTGTACTGTATATGCACTGTACAAACTTACTTTGATCTACTCATTTTTTTATACTTAAAGATACTGAGCCATTTTTAAACTTGTGAATTTTTTAATACTAAGAGAATTAAGTAAATGTTACTAAAGAAATTGAGAAAAACAATTAGATAAACTATTGTCATAAATCAAATTTACTGAATTTAATCAAAAATTTTAACCAATGCAATGATTATTCTAAATCATTCATTCATTTTCCTTTGGCTTAGTCCTTTGTTATCAGGAGTGGCCTCAGCAGAATGAACCACCAACTATTCCGACATATGTTTTAAGCAGCGGATGAGTTCTAAATCAATGACGCAAAAAAATTTACATTTCATTTACAGTCTGTACTTACAATTCATGTATACCAGGGGTGTCATAGTGTATCTCCAACTTGCTTCAACACACCTGCCAAGAAGCTTCTGGTATGCACCTTATTCTCTGCGTACGAGTGGGCGCAGCCATTTGAATCATTTTGGCTCGAGACTTCCGGTCTCATTCACTTCCATTCATTTTTAGACGTTAAAAACAGCTTGTTCTGCTTCTTGATGTTGCAAACTGAGGTTTTCTTATTATATTATTCTATTTTGTCTGTATAATCATGCAAACACTTGTTTGTAGAGCGAGTAGTTTGACCGTTTTCAGCCGTTTATTATTCCTAGTCATTTCTCCCATAGGCAACTGAATCGGAAGTTCTAAAACAATCGCAAAAACGAGCTCACTTCCGCATTCAAGAATAAGGTCAATATCTAATAAGAGCTTGATTAGCTGGTTCAGGTGTGTTTGATTATGGTTGGAGCTAAACTCTCCAGGACACCAGCCCTCCAGGACCGAGTTTGGACACCCCTGACGTATACAATACCTGACAAAAATCTTGTCACCTATCCAAGTTTTAGGAACAACAATGATCATTTGGTTTCTGAAGTGGCTAATATGAAATGCAAAGGCCTCTAGATTATGCTTCTTTGACCAAATAAAATATGATCATGTCTTGATTTTGAATTATTTAATTAGGACAGTAAGGTCTGACTTTGTTTAGACAAAAGTCTTGCCACTTAACAGAAATAATGTACAGTATAGAGTATAAAGTCATGAGTCAAAAGAATTAATATGTATTTGACTCCCATGAGCTTGGAGAACTGTACCATACATCTCTGCAATGACTCAAATAACATTAATAAAGTCATCTGGAATGGCAAAGAAAGCGTTCTTGCAGGACTCCCAGAGTCCATCGTATTCTTTGGATTCATTTTCAATGCCTCCTCCTTTATCTTACCCCAGACATGCTCAATAATGTTTACAGTTGGTGACTGGGCTGGCCAATTCTGGAGCACCTTGACCTTCTTTGCTTTCAGGAACTTTGATATCCTGCTGAACAATTTGCCCTCTCCTGTGGTTTGTAATGTAATGGGCAGCACAAATGTCTTGATACCTCAGGCTGTTGATTTTGCCATGCACTCTGCAGATCTCTCACATTCCCTCATACTGAATATAACCCTAAACCATGACTTTTCCTTCATCAAACTGGACTGATTTATGTGAGAATCTTGGGTCCATGTGAGTTTCGATAGGTTTTCTGTCATATTTGTGATGTTTGGGATGCAGTTCAACAGATTATTCATCGGAAAAATCTACCTTCTGCCACTTTTCCAAATGATCAACTAGAAGTCAAGTTATTATTTGATTCTCTTATAATTAGGATCAACGACAAAGACTTTTGTCAGGTAGTGTATTGTTTCCAGTATTCAGTTCAAAGTAAGGAACACCCAAGGTTCTTCTGGACATGATATTTATAATAAAAAAAATTGTTGTTACAGTGTTTACAGCTGCGTAAATACTGATGCAAAAAGCAAACTGATGTTTCTGATATGGACATCTATTATCCGACAAGGGAAAACGTCCTTGAATTATTCTGTGAAGGTTCAAATGCACTGTGTATGTTTGTTTTAATAATTTGTTTAGGTATTTTAATAACTTTTAGCTTCAGAATTAGACAAAGAGTCTATTTTTTTCAAGCAAAATAAAGTACACAGTCTGTAGATGTAACAGCCAGGCCAGGTTCTTTCCCCCAATCACTCCGATCACCATAACCTGAGTTTTGATTTGCCCCCACACCTGCACATCCCCAGCCATTTACGCTAGCCCCATAAATACAGTACTTGCACGTCAGCTCACTAAGGGTCTGGCCTCATTGATTGACAGAAGGACAAACGTGCATGGTCAGAGAAATCTAGTATTTCTTAAGGTTACTTAACTCTCTCATTTCCATTTTATCTCCGTATTCCTCGTCTCTTTCCTTACTAGTGTGATTCTCTCCTGGTCTCGTCGGGTGTCTGTTCCTCTGATCCCTCCATAAACTTGGTCCCTCCATATCATCCTCCGGTCCCTCCATATTATCTGATCCACATCTCAACTTCCAAGCTACAGTAGACTGTTTGGTCATACTTCTCATCTGCCATTGTATTCAATAAACTGTACATAACTCACAGTTCTGATCCATCCTCCTTTTGTGACAGTAGTAGAGCAATATAGGAAGAAATCAAATAAACTAAATAGAGCTTATAAATTGAAAGATGACCTTCTAATATAGGTATATGAGAAATAATATGAATAATTAAATAAACATACCTCTTAAAGGGCAGATTTCTGCAGAAAGTTAGCATTTTCGCTATGTGTGACTAATTTGCGTTGACAGTTTCTTCCCCGTATTATTCTTAAGAAAGGCTTTACTTTGACAGCCTCTGTTTCTGCCTTGCAAAGAGCTTTAAACTTTAAAGGGTAAAAGACGTAGATAGCCACAAAGTAAGCCTTTTCATTTCTCATTTACTCTTTTTCTGTCAAACTTATTTTTGAGCAGGTGCATGTGGAATCTGTGGATAATACTGTTCGGATGCAAAATCCTGCAATGCGGCGTGGCATGAATAAACTATTCCAAGTAATGGCACATATTATTATTTATTATTCTTATGTGGTTTAATGCCTTTTGTTTGTGCCTGTTGTTATTTGTTTGTGCCCTAGTTGGTGTTGACTTCAGTGTTTTTGTCTTGTGGTGTGTGATTCAGAGCCTATCTCTTTTTTACATAATGTTTTTGTTTATCAAAATTACTTTAATTTCTCCATGTGCATCTGAGTGCATCAAGCGTTGGCACTAAGAAACATAGTGTGGTAAATTCTGTGTTTTTCTGTAATTTCTAGTATCATATTTACAAGTCACTAGCTCATTCACATCCCCCAGAAATCCTAAATAAATAAGAAAACAGAATAATGTGGAGAATCTGAATGAGCAGTCAGTTCAACTCAGCAGCTGGAATTGCTCATCGGTTCAGGGCTAAACAGGGTAAAGATTGTGAGATACAGTTTTTTAAAGATTTCGAATGCCCTACAGTGGCTAAACATCATCAGAAACATTTAAAAGGTGAGTTTAACCTTTACTGAGAAACATGTTCCTGTATTTTCATATATCTCAATTATGTTTGTTGTCAAACTGTAGAAAGACCCAACGTTTTTTTAAAGAAGTCAATGAAAGTTAGAGGATACAGTGATTTAAGATGTGTTTTCCGAAGGAGTTGGGCCTCTTTACCATTAGTAGAAGATTACACAATTTCAGAAAAAAACTGTAAAGTATTTATAAATAATGTATAACAAGAACAAAATAAGTTGCACAAGCCCAGCAAACAATTGTGTGTTTAATAGATGTCTAATAGACATCTAAACATATACAGCTTGGTTAAAACAAGGCTAAACTTGAGCTGTCAGTGAAAGTTTAAAGACATCTAATAGTCCAAAAATAGACTAGTCGTCAAATAAACAGATTAGACAGACTTTATATGTCTAGTCATTTGTTTCTGTTTATTTGATGACTTGTCTAGTTTTAGTCTATTCTTAGACATCTATTAGATTTTCATTGACATCCCAAATTTGGCCTTGTTTAGCCAAGATGAGATGTCTATTAGACATCTTTTAAAAACAAAATGTCACATGAAAACAAATGTGATCCTTGTTCATAAATCAACAGACATGACAGTTGTGTTCAGCAGTTTTTTCTGGACCTGTCTAAAACATAAAATAAACATCTCCACACACAACACACAGAATTTTTATCACTCCTGAATTATTAGCCCCCTGTATACTTTTCCCTAATTTCTGTTTAACAAAGAGATTTTTTTTTTCCAACACATTTCTTACCATAAGAGCTTGTTCTGTAGACAATTAAAATATATATACAGTTAGGTCCATAAATATTTGGACACTGACACAATTCCAACATTTTTGGCTCTACACACCAAAACAATGAAACAAATTTGAAATGAAACGAACAAGATGTGATTTAACTGCTTTGACTGTCAGCTTTAGTTTGAGGGTATTTACATCCAAATCAGGTGAACAGTGTAGGAAATACAACAGTTTGCATATGTGTCTCCCACTTGTTAAGGGACCAAAAATAATTGGACAGAATAACAATCATAAATCAAACTTTCACTTTTTAATACTTGGTTACAAATCCTTTGCAGTCAATTACAGCCTGAAGTCTGGAACGCATAGACATCACCAGATGGGTTTCATTCCTGGTGGTGCTCTGCCAGGCCTCTACAGCAACTGTCTTCACTTCCTCTTGGGACATTTTCCCTTCAGTTTTGTCTTTAGCAAGTGAAATGCATGCTCAATCGGATTCAGATCAGGTGATTGACTTGGCCATTGCATAACATTCCACTTCTTTCCCTTCAAAAACTCGTTGGTTGCTTTTGCAGTATGCTTTAGGTCATTCTCTATCTGCATTGTGAAGCGCCGTCCAATGAGTTCTGAAGCATTTGACTTAATATGAGCAGAAAATATTGCCTAAAACACTTCAGAATTCATCCTGCTGCTTTTGTCAGCAGTCATATCATCAATAAATACAAGAGAACCAGTTCCATTGACAGCCATACATGTCCATGCCATGTCACTCCTACTACCATGCTTTACTGCTAAGGATCATGAGCAGTTCCTTTCCTTCTCCATACTCTTCTCTTCTCTGGTACAAGTTGATCTTGATCTCATCTGTCCATAGGATGTTGTTCCAGTACTGTGAAGGCTTTTTAGAACTAATCTGGCCTTCCTGTTTTTGAGGCTTACCAATGGTTTACATCTTGTGGTGAACCCTTTGTATTCACTCTGGTGAAGTCTTCTCTTGATTGCTGACTTTGGCTAACATACACCTACCTCCCGGAAAGTGTTCTTGATCTGGCCAACTGTTGTGAATGGTTATTTTTCTTTACCAGTTGGTCATCCACCACAGTTGTTTTCCATGGTCTTCCAGGTTTTTTGGTGTTGCTGAGCTCACAGGTGCGTTCTTTCTTTTTAAGAATGTTCCAAACAGTTGTTTTGGCCATGCCTAATGTTTTTGCTATCTCTCTGATGGGTTTGTTTGTTTGTTTGTTTGTTTGTTTGTTTCAGCCCAATGATGGCTTGCTTGACTGATAGTGACAGCTCATTGGATCTCATCTTGAGAGTTGACAGACACAGATTCCAAATGCAAATAGCACACTTGAAATGAACTCTGGACCTTTTATCATTGTAATTGAGATAATGAGGGAATAACACACACCTGGCCATGGAACAGCTTAGAAGCCAATTGTCCAATTACTTTTGGCCCATTAACAAGTGGGAGGCACACATGCAAACTGATGTAATTCTGTTGTAAATACCCTCAAATTAAAGCTGACAGTCTGCAGTTAAAACACATCTTGTTTGTTTAATTTCAAATCCATTGTGTTGGTGTAAAGAGCCAAAAATGTTAGAATTGTGTCAATGTCCAAATATTTATAAACCTAACTGTATATTGCTTGTCTAATAATAGTGACCTTAAAATGTTTTTTAAACTTAAAAACTGCTTAATTTCTAGTCGAAATAAAATAAATAAGACTTTCTCCAGAAGAAAGATATTACAGGAAATACTGTGAAAATTCTGTGCTTTTCGTTTGGGAAAATGTTGAAAAAGAAAAAATAATCACTATAGGGCTAATTGTTTTGACTTCAAAATTAAAGTTTAGAAAAGTACACTTTCTCAATCACTTTCTTTTATTTTTTTATTTATTTATTTTTTTACACAAAATGACCTCACTGACACACTGTCTTTCTTGGATATAAATAATTCATCTTTCCACCTCAGTTTGTTCTCACTACTGTGAGGATGTTGCCCCTCTTGTTGTAATTTCCAAGCTAATTATGAGCGGGCGAGCATCTCTGCGTACACATTGTGGAAAGCGGGTTGGGATGAATTGTAATTCTGACGGCAGCAGTTGCTGCCATTGCCTCTAGAGATGCACTGTTCTCAGCTTTAACAGCAGATTAACAATGACCAGTCCGCTCTCAGCAGAGACGCTCTGCTAAATCACAAACACCTTAGTGCCAATGAAATGCCAGAAATGAGCAGGCACGAGTGGGTAGGCCAGATGGTTCAGGCACCGTCCTGTCTATTATTATGATGGAAACATGGGTCTGAAGAGACATTCTGGGGACATTTTGCAACTAGCAATCTTTTATTTTTCTAATGGACCACCTCACATAAATTTAAAATGCCTTGATGCACTGTTGCATCTCCAATTTATTGCCTCGTGGTACTTACTAGGTTTTAGCGATTCTGGTAATCTGCCTTGTTCCTTGATGAATTTCCAGGCTAATATATTTTCATTAGTCTCTCATTGCCATATTGTGGTCTATCAGCATAAAGTCTTGCACAGATTGCAGTTTATTCTGCCAAAGAAGCAGCAAATTAGACAGAAACCATCTGACTGACATGTAAACTGACCAGTCATAACTGACAATCATGTATATGTTTTGATGTCTTGGCACTGCTAATATAGAATTATGGATGTATTAAAGTCGGCATAAAACAAATAATGCAATAGACGTTAATGCCCTGTTGCAACAATTAGCAGATGAAAACAGCTTCTAGAACCAAAAAAGTGACTTGAATTAGGTCGCTTCAAATTGATTGGATCACTAAATAGATGTTGTTTGCTCTTAGTCAGCCTCGTGTGATTGACAGGTTGTCCCGCCCTCACGCTCAGAGATGTTGTTTAAGAAGGAGAAAATGTTGTTTAGATAAAAGATGCTCAGCTAAATCATTTATCATCAACACTGTAAGAATATCCATTAATTATCAGATTTTGACAGTTTGTGATTCATGACCGTCTTCAGTTTAACAAACTGACATTTGTAGTTGTTTTAAATTGTACACAGTCTCGGTTGGTTGTAAAGGATTAAACAGAAAATGAGCTGCAAGTATCTTTCTGTAATTCTATGGATTTATATTTTATACTATACCATACATAGTTTCAAACTACTAAAATGTCAATAAAAGAAACTTGATTAAACTGTAGAGTTACATTTTAACATCAAAAGTCTACAAAACAGAGATCATGGTTCCATATTGCAATTGTTTTTATAAAATAAGAACAGTGCATTTTAATTTAATAGTGACTTACTAATGATGTATTTGAAAGAAAGTGAAGAATGAAGAAAAGCCTCGAGTGAAAGCCTTTCTGGATTGGTGAACACTGGGGCAGCAGTGGCCTTATGGTTAAAGAGTTGGACTTGTGATCCAACCAACACAGGCTTATTGTGAAGACATACCCCCATATACATTTCTGGAGAGTGTGAATTATGGAGCCAGAGCTAGGTATAGCTGCATTTCATCTTTAAAACGAACGCTATGTGGTGGTATGACACCACGGATGGCTTCTTTTTTTTTCGCGCTACCAGCTGACCACTTACCTCAGTGTGGATGGCTTTTCTGCTGTTACCAGTTTGTCCAGTGGCTCGCCATGTACAACGCCAGACTAGAGATGCAGAGAGGAGTTGACAGTGACGATGGGCTTCGAGTCCAGCAAAGAATGGTTCCAGAAAGCAGGTAAAACAAAAACAAATGGCAAAACATAGAATAAACAATTGAATAACAGGGTGAGAATGTGGTAAGATCTGAAAACATGGTAAATATCAGGGGACTGCAAGGGATTTTTTTTCTGGATTGCTTTTGACACACTTTCGGTTGGGTTTAGGGAAGTGGGTAATCAAGTCAATCGATGCTTTTAAAAACACTATCGGTTGGATTTAGGGAAGGGGGTGGGTGGGGTTTTCAGTCGGTCGGTCAGTCAGTCATTCATTCATTCATTCAGTCAGTCAGTCAGACCACAGCGGCCTCTGGTGGATTTACGCGAGAACAGCAGGCACGAATGGCACTCGCAAGAGAAATTTGAAATCTCAAAAAGCGTACACTGCTGCCTCTAGTGGATCCAAGGATGTATTTCGCAATCTCCAAAAATGTATATAGGGGTACATGTCAATAATGAGCCTTGGTTCGATACAGTTGCAGGTTCGAGGCCCAGTACTGCCAGGAATTGTAGGTGCATTAGTGAGTAACCAGCATGATGTGTGTAGGAGAGTCCCTTTAGATAAATGTGTTTGCTAAATGAATAAAAATAAATAAATAAATAGGACTACACAGGTATTTTGTGAGGTATGCTAAAAATGTGAGATGTGATATTTAACAGCATATTGTGTGTGTCTGTCACGATCACCAGCGATCTTCTCCCCATAGATCGCTGGTTAACATGCACATTCACTAATGGACTACAAATCCGCCATCTAATGGACTACATCTCCAAACATGCACTACTCTCACATCACACACAACCGGGGGTCTTTTAAAAAGTGAAATTGGCATGGAGTGGGAAAGCGAGTTGCTTGGCGTGTTGCTTGGCATTTGGTGTTATAGATAAAATAGATGGTTGCAAAGTGTTATTATTTTGATTGTGTATTCCCGTTTTGGTGTGTGTGTAAATTTTTACTTTTGTTTGTTGTTCATCCATCCGTGTCCCCCCTTGTCATTTTGTTTTTGGTTTGTTTGTTTGTTGTTATTGTAAATACTGTACTTTGTATATACACGGTGAGAAGCAGTAGGGGTTGGACGACACACTTTTCTTTTCTGTAAATATTTAGGGAACAAGGACTGGATCGGTGCGTAGGCCCTAATGGAATTGCTCCGTTACATTTTCTTCTTCTTCTTCTTCTTCTTCTTCTTCTTCTTCTTCTTCTTCTTCTTCTTCTTCTTCTTCTCCAAAATGAATCGGGATTTTGAGGGTCTAAACATGCCCGAAAACCCACAAAACTTTGCACACGCCCCAGAAGTGGCGAAAATGTACATTTGGTATAGGTTTCAGAAGTGGGTGTGGTAAAAAGACTCAACAGTGCCACCTATGCACTTTTGACAGACTGAGCTACGATTCACGCATACTAACAAAAATTGGCACATACGTCAAACATGCCAAAACCTACAAAAAAGTCTATTGGAGCAAAATCTCAAACCCAACAGGAAGTCAGATATTTTTTACTTCTTTTGCCGAAAAAGTGCGTTTTTTGCCATTTCCAGGCGTTGTACTTTAACAAACTCCTCCTAGGGATTTTATCAGATCAACACCAGAATTGGGTTTTGTCATCTAAAGGCCTTGGCGATGTTAAATTGCGAAGATCTAGAGTTTTCGATGAAGGGCGTGTCCACCACGAAACAGAAAAGTGTTATAACTCAGGCATACATTGTCCGATCTGTCTCAAAATCCACATATTTGATAACAGTCCTGACCTGAACACGTCTACATGCCAATATCCAGTTACAGTTATAGCACCACCTGCTGGCAACAGGATATTACATGTTTTACAGTGTAACAAACTCCTCCTACAAATTTTATCACATTGAATCTAAGTTACATTAGTTTAGTCTAAAGGCCTTTGTGATGCTAAATTGTGAAGATCTAGAGTTTTCGTCGAAGGGTGTGTCTGTGGCGGATTGACAAAGTTCAGTGCTTCGCCATGGAGGAGGAACTACTTATAACTAGGGCCAGACGGAATCTGCGGACGTTTTTTACTATTTCTGCTGAGAATTTTGGTAAAAATCTGCGGATTTCTGTGGAATTATTTTGGGAGTATCATAACTAAAACCTTAATGTGTTAAATAAAAAATAATACCTTTTTAACTTGTATTTAATGTTTAAAATGCAAATCCAATTAGATTAACTGTAAATAGTTAACTTTAAGTAAATAAACAGAATTAATGATGGGCTAAAAATCTGCGGAAATCTGCGGAAAATCTGCGGAATTCTGCGCGCGCAGATTCCGTGTGGGCCTACTTATAACTCATCCACACAATGTCTGATCTGCATGAAAATTCACAGGTTCGAAGACATCTACATGCAAATATCAAGTCACAGTCATAGCGCCACCTGCTGACAGAAGAAAGTTTGGCATAAATCAGTGATTTTTCTAAAAAAAATGTAATATATATCAGCTTAAATTATTATTGTCCACTGTTCTCTGTGATCCTAAGGCCACTGGGCGGCGGTGAGCTCGGGTGCGAGGTCCATTTCATTGCTGCTTGCAGCTTTAATTTCTCTGTTTTATATATAGTCAGGGAGATAGGAGAAGTTTTTGTATTTTTATTTCTGTTATTTTGTTAGATGTATTTAGTTTCATTTGGGTGTTTAGGTAGGGGGTGTATTTTTGTTTATTGTTTTTCTGTTGGTCCTCTCCAAGGTTTTTGGCTTCACATTTTGGGTTTTAAATTAAATTTAAATATAATTAATTAATTTGGCTGCATGGTGGCGCAGTGGGTAGCACGTTCGCCTCACAGCATGAGTGTCGCTGGTTCGAGCCTCGGCTGGGTCAGTTGGCGTTTCTGTGTGGAGTTTGCATGTTCTCCCCGTGTTCACGTGGGTTCCCTTCAGGTGCTCCGGTTTCCCCCACAAGTCCAAAAAATTGGGTAGGCTAAATTGTCCGTAGTGTATGTGTGTGAATGAGTGTGTATGGATGTTTCCCAGTGATGGGTTGCAGCTGGAAGGGCATCCGCTGCGTAAAAACATATGCTGGATAAGTTGGTGGTTTATTCCGCTGTGGCGACCCCAGATTAATAAAGGGACAAAGAGAAGAAAATTAATTAGTTAATTAATTTCACCACAGATTTGTTTATAAACGAGGCACAATTCGGTTGGAGATTTTCAGAAAGAATATATTGACTATATTGGATCTGACAGTAATAACACAGAAGACAAGTGTCAGTAGCTGTTTAAATCAAAGCAGCATCCATTTATGAAGGATGTAGGTTGGCAAACATACATGTAGAAGTTTACATCGGTGGGTAAACTAACTTTCGTAACCTAATTATAAAAGCAAAGCATTGAGAAAAATTAAATATGCAAAACTGTTAGCCAGTCTAATGGGCTTTTACTTCCACGAAATCTGCCATGCCTATATTTGAAGGGCGTGTTCTAATGAGGAAGGTCAAAACTTCAAAATCATGATGCTTTCATGTGTGAAAATCTTGATAAGTTTATAAGTGGACTTCAGAAAACAGTATCAGACTTATCTCTAGCAAATACTGTTAGCTTTACGAAGGAGTGGCCCCTGCTGGTTGGTGTAGATGAAGCACAAGCATCGGAAAATTAACATTAGTGTTAGCTTGGTGCTGAAATCACAGAGTCTCACTGTGAGGCAGTGGTCCCCTCTGGTTAGTGCAAGTGAAGAGCGGCAGCACACGTGGTGGCGCTGAATGATTTACAGCCTGTCAGTCCCTGAGCAACTGGAGTAGCTGTGACTCTCATCCAACAGCATCTTTAATGAATGGGGAGAGTGTTAAAAATACACAGGTTGTCAATTATTGAGCATCTTCTCTCTCTCTCTCTCCCTCTTTCTCTCTCACCTTCATCTTTTTTGGTTTTTGCCCTCTTTTTAAAACCTGTATCTCCTACAGTATATGTTTGTCACTAAAAACACTTGTCAACAGCTTTATTTATTTATTTATTTATTTATTTATTTATTTATTTATTTATTTATTTATTTAAGTAAACGTTTTGTACACAAAAAATAGGTAAAAAAGGGTCATTATTTTTTATTTTGTACAGTTTCACTTATGTTATCAATATTTTTATATTAAAAGACATCATTATGGTGGCTTGAGAAAGCCAGCATACTGTTATACTACACAAACTTATTATTCGTCCATCTTTTTCTTCTTCTGAGACTAATTTCTATATGCATCTCCTTCTTGAATCAGACTGTTCATACTACAACCATCAAACCAATTCCAAACTTCCAACCTATACTAAATTAAGTTGCTATATCTTTTACAACTGATCCGACACAGTTTTCCTCATAACTTTGTGCCAGACTGTCATACAGACTTAAGGTTGGGCTCATTTAACTCAGACTACCAATCTGCCAACCACTGTTAACCTTTCAACTTAGCCACACCCTAGCAACCACTTACGGCACCCTAGCAACTGTCCCATAAACTTCTATTGTAAAAAACTGCCATTGACTTTACATTAGACATAGCCTACTAATAACATACTAATCCATACTAGAAACATACTAATCATGCTAGCAACATGCTAATTCATACTATCAACGTACTAACATGCTAACTCATACTAAATTCATGCTAACAACATGCTAGTTTATTCTAGAAACATGCTAGCAACATGCTAATTCATACAAGAACCATGCTAACAACATGCTAATTTGTGCTAAAAACATGCTAGTTCATACTAGAACCATGGTAATTTATGTTAGCAACTGCCTAGCAACCACTCAGAACGCCTTAGCAACTACCTAGGAACACCTTAGCAACCACTCACAACACCTTAGCAACTGCCTAGCAACACCTTAATAACCACCTAGAACATCCTAGCAACCACCTAGAAACCACTCAGTAACACCATAGCAACCGCCTAGCAAATCCTTAGCAACCACTCAGAAGACCCTAACAACCACCTAGCAACACCTTTGCAATGACCCAGAAAACCTTAGCAACCGCCTAGCAACACCTTAGCAACCAATGCTGCTTGCAGAGCTGGTAAAATCCCTTTACAGTCTTTACCACTCCCAACATGAGACTCTGATAGACCTCTGGAGTGAACAAGAAGACCTCTTCCGGCTGCTGGTCCAAGCACAGGAGGAAGATCAGCTGACCATCTGGCACTTGGTAGGCCAAGAGGCCTGGATGCACCACCAGTAACCCATTTCCCATACAAGGAAATCTCATCTTATGTGCTTTGAGCCCTTCCCTATCCTTTTTCTCTCTCTCCCCAAACTTATACCTGCTCCTAGGTCACGGGACAAAGCAACCCCTTAAGCCCAACAGCACAGAGGTATGGTTCTATAGGGAATAGATCAGGAACATGAGGGGCAGGACGGAGAGCGCTGGTGCTGCCCCACCTTCTTTAAGAGCATTGCATATGAGTCACAAGGTTGAGGTAGGGTGTGTGCATGGGGATGTGGTTGGCTACCCACCAGTCCCTGTAGGTATTCATTCCCAGGCAACAGCAGAATTAAATAAAGTGGAGGTTAATTCCCACTTCAGGCATTTATTGATTTTGGGTAAAGATTGGCCAGAATTGACACAAATCAGGATTTTTTGTGCAGTCTCTTGGAAGATTGGGGAGTGGCTGTGGTTTAAGATGGGAATGGGAAACTGGGACCTTCAGAGGAAAGGAGAGGGAGAGCAGAGTAATTACCACAAGACTTAATGCTTTTCCAGGTGGCTCACTGTTTGTAGCCCAATGGCAGCCCAGTTAGGGGAAGCAAAAACATGTAAACAGCTCATAGTCTAATATATTTGATAGCACTGGTGGTGTGTTGGGAATAGCTGTTTAATCCTCCAGCCATTTCAAAAGCACTGTTGCGTCCATTAAATGTCTCCTTCAAGGAAACTGGCATGGACTTCATTGAGTCATTAGAATGTTCAGCACATGGCCATCAATTTGCATTAGTCCTTATGGATTATGCTACAAGATATCCAGAATCAATGTCGTTGCGCACCATTTTCTGACTATTTTTGCTCTAATGGCTCCCTCTCCATCATAAGAAGAGTATCAATGTGTGGATCACCCATGGGTATCTTGCTTTACAGCAGATTCAGCCATCCTCCTTTCTTTTTAGAAATGAGGTGGAGGGGCTGCATGTTGGGTGGCTTCTCAACTCGAGTTGGTCTTTGGGTGTATGTGGTGAAGGGACATGGTAAGGCAGAATCTGAAATGGGGGAACAAGTGCAGAGATGAATGGAGATAAGGAGGTCAAGTGAATAATGACTAATTTGAGTGATCGCCAGAGAGATGGATATAGCTCCATGCAACTCAACTGAGAGGAAGGAGGATTTTGACCACAAACAATGTGGACCTGTGTTCAGCAGGTAGCCGCACAGGATTTTTGATTTTTGTGTTTTGACTTGTAGAGTTCGAAAAAGTATTCTTTACTCACCATCTCTGACTTTCTTGTTTCTGTTGGACATTAAAGCTCTTTACAGTTACATATTACAAGAAAAGGCAGTATATAAACTGATATGCTGAACATTCCTGTAAGTAAATTTGTCTAAAGAGTTATTTTTCACACCAATGACATACAGTAGATACCATTCTCCAGACCTTTTAGCAAAATGTTAAGCGTGAACCATGTTTTTCTTAGTGTGATAAATAATATTATAACTGAAATGATCTTTTTTCCACTTTAAAAATCTTTTGCACAATGGAAAGCTTCCATGGATGTTCTTCTATGCTGTTAGGGGTTTATCATTTTGGTGACTCTGAAATCCCAAGTGCCTTGAAACCAATAAACCAATTACAGCAACTCTTCTGCCGCTCTCAAATCTCATTTGCACTTATTCATATTTAAGCGTCCTATTTAGCATCACATTTGACATCAACTCACATACCTTTTTGTCTTTCAGATGCTATGATGTAAGGCTGGGCGATTAAATCAGAACCTATAATCGATCAAATTTTCCAGGTCAATTTTTTCAATTACTTTCCCTACCGCGTGTGGAGTCACGTGACTCCACTCTGTTAAAGGTGCAGTAGGTAATCTGCCAAAATGCTGGTTAGCATAATATCTTTGAAACACAGTCCCTCCCCTGCCGTCCATATGCTTAGTGGTTGGCCGGTGGCGTGCAGGAATTACACTTATTACTAAGCCATACTTACATGCTATTTCAGACCATATATTCAGAGTAGCATGGTAAACAATAGGGATCGAGTCACAGGTTGTCAATGTTCAAAAATGAACCAATGTGAAAATAAAACCAACCTATATAATAATTGAATATAATAGCGCTATTTACTAATGTTTTGTTGGTAAACTAAATAAAAAATCTACATTATCGATGCTGTAAAAGGACCTTATGAAATTAAAAATTGTCGCATCAATCTTTCGCCAGAAGATTTCAGTGGCTGAAAACTTCCGTGCATATACAGTAACCCATTTATAATACAACACAATCTACATGAGCTTTGCGTGACTAAAGTTTTAAAACAGAACATTACCTGTCTAAAAGAAATACTTCAGCCATGGTGTCATCCTTCCTCCAGCGTGCAAAAGTAACTCCAATATTGATTCAGGATTTTAAAAAGTTTTGATTCAGCATTTGATTTTACCACTGTGTCGTGTGCACATGCACGCTCCATTGACGGATCTGTGTGAAAAGAGATGTGCAGTTCTACAAATCTACATTTGTTGACAGACAGTTTGAGCTACTTATTGGAATTATGAGAATTGTTGGCCCAACATTATTTAAGTGGTTGAACATTTTTTTAGTTTTATGCCTTACCCAGAATATATTAATACATTTAGATCATTTACT
The DNA here is from genome assembly GCA_903798195.1 of Danio kyathit. Classification (NCBI taxonomy): domain Eukaryota; kingdom Metazoa; phylum Chordata; class Actinopteri; order Cypriniformes; family Danionidae; genus Danio; species Danio kyathit. Next base: position 23,986,010 of record LR812519.1, on the reverse strand, counting down.
TTAATCATTACTACTGGAATGTGAAGAGACTTTCAACCAGCACAACAAAAATGTTTCTGAAGACAATCCCCTACTGCACCTTTAGGCTGATTTATACTTCTGCGTCGAACACTAATGGTCCGGTGCAGCCTTCGAGAGGTCACATACCCGAAAACCTCTCGAAAAATGTAACTACACATCGCATGTTTGCACTACATTAACAATGATTGAAAGCTACGCCGGAGATGCCTTGAGACGGCATATTTTCTATTACAATAAAATTATTATTTACATCGAAATATTTGTTTACAATTTCAAGAAATGCACTGTTTAAAATATTATTTACAGGATATACAAGATATTTTACTTAGGAGAGATATTGCTTGTTTTCATTTAATATGTAAAAAAAATAAAATAAAAAATATTTATTTTGTTTCCAAAAGTGCAGGTTATTTGTTTTGAGACGGTTTGCTTTAGGAAATGTGTGTTTTAATTTCAGTTGTTCAGAGTTGGTGTTCAATAAATAATCATAGATAGTCAATAGTGTGCGTTTACTTCATTTATTTTAAAATCAAGTAATGCACCCTTTATTTAACAATCTCTCACTTTTAATATATCAGTATATTTACTGTACAAAACCTGTCAGTGAACTGTGAGGGCAAAAAAAAAATTAAATAAACAAATAAAACAATCGTTCATTAATCATAATCGAGTTAAAATGTTCAATTAATCGAGATTTTGATTTTAGGCCAAATCGCCCAGCCCTATTATGATGTGTGATATGTTTATATGACAGCACATCAGTGGTTTACAAAAGATTTTTTTTTCTGTGAATTATTTTAATGTTATGTAAAGACAACAACATTGTCAAAATGATCACTGTTGATCTGTGAAAACTACAAAAACACTATATTATGCATGCCAGGCTATTTGGCTGTCATTGTATATATATATATATATATATATATATATATATATATATATATATATATATATATATATATATATATATATATATATATATATATATATATATTAAAAGATAAAAACACTTTTCTTCTAAGCACATACACAAGCACAGCCCTTCAGTCCACAACTGTTGTTGACATTGTCAAGTATTATATTTATTATGCATGTTCATGAAATTATTGTTATAGTGTACAGACAACAATGACAGTTTTCAAAAACATGCACTTTGATTTTTCATTTCCAAGCTCCCCGAATGCTATTATTGTGTAAATGAATGCCCAAAATGCATAACAAGTTTTCATTTTTAGTATAACACAGTGTGTGTAAACACCTCAATGATCACAATGAATTTTTTTTTTTTTTTTTTTTTTTTTTGAGTGAACTTTCCCTTTAAATGCTGGGTTAGTCTATCATCATTCAGTTTTCATTTGAGTATTCACTTAAGTTTTTGCCATTATGTGGTTCTCTTATTGTTCAAGGGCATCAAAGCCGTTATTGTACTGAAATAAACAAGGAACTACATTAGTAAGCCCTGCTGCTGAACTCAGCAAACCCCTCCAAAACCCTCTTACCTCTGCATTTGTTCACACATGCAAATCCCTGCAAATGGGAATCCAATATCTAGGTCACTAATACAACCTTAAAACACCTTGTCATTGCACTTTGACCACCCCAGATCTCTCCAGCACTTTTCTATCCCCAACCGAAATCCACAAACAGATAAGCTGCCTCCAGATAAACAATATAATTTGTCATTCTTCCAAACAACAGAACTTTTATTTTTTCCCCCTCAGGAGGTTTGAGTAGCCATATTTAGCACGGTTTCATATCTCACGACTTGCTGAATTTGGTTATGGCTGTTAAGTGTGACAAATCGCTGAAGGAGAGGTTGAATACTGCTTATTACTATTTATTGTCTGACTACCCAAGATAACCATAAAAACAATATCTGCTACGCTGTAGTCATCATATAAGATTAACGATCGAAGAGTGGGACATATATTAATGATGTGCAAGATGACACATGGATGTAGTGTTGCTCAATATTGCAGTGTTGCAAATCCCAGCGCATTAGCAGATGAAGGAACGCTCCGGAAACGCCATGCGCAAGTACACACTGCCCCCTACAGGTTCATTCACATGCACTCCGCAGAGATTTAGTGCTGTAGGCGAAAAGACAGATGTGAGTTATGATGCAAACTCCCATGTGCTCTATGACACAAATGAGAGCTGTGCTCCAACTGAGTGTGTGCTTTGCTCTGTCACTTGCAGAAGTAGTACAGAGAGGCAAAGCTAGACAAACGCAGCTTCCCAAAGAAGAAGGAGACTCAGTGTGAGATTTGAGGGGCTGAGACGAAGCTAGTCTTTTTCCTTTAATGGCAAGATTTTTCTAATAGAAAAAGGAAAGTACTTTGACAAACTTTTCTTTATGTTTTGCAAAATTGTCTGAAGAAACGGAAGGATGAAGAAACCCACATATTTGAGGTGCACAAGCAAGCATTGGTCATCATGCGAGAGGTCTTTATTTTGAAAACAATACCTGTCCATTCATTTCTTGTTGAATATTGGTGTATGTAAATAATTGTACATTATAAAAATGCTAATAACAATGTTAGAACTTAGAGCAAAAATATGTAGTTGAACTAATATTTTGTCTTGGGCTTATTTAAAGTGATACTTTACCCCAAAAGTTTAATTTACTCATCATCATGTGTTTCCAAACCTGAACACACAGGAAGATATTTTGAAGTATGCTGGAAACCTGTAACTATTGACTTTTCCATAGTATGAAAAACAAATACTATGGAAGTCAATGGTTACAGTTTTCCAACATTTTTAAAAATATCTTCTTTTGTGGTCAACAGAAGAAACTGTTTAATGTTGATTAAATGATGACAGAATGTTTATTTTGGGTGAACTAACCCTTTAAGATGATGTTAATAAGTCATTAAAAACATTAAAATGTTGAATGAAAGATTATATTTCCTTTCCTTCTTTTTTTAATTGAACAGAACTAATAAACAGATGGCACGGTGGCTCAGTGATTAGCACTGTCGCCTCACAGCAAGAAGGTCGCTGGTTCAAGATCCGGCTGGGCCAGTTGGCATTTCTGTGTGGAGTTTGTATGTTAACTAAATTGGCTAAAGTGTATGAGTGTGCGACTGAGAGTGTATGGGTGTTTCCCAGTACTGGGTTGAGGCTGGAAGGGCATCCGCTGCCTGAAGCATATGCCTGAATATTTGGCGGTTCATTCCATTGTGGCGAACCCTGATAAATAAGGGACTAAGCTGAAGGAAATTTAATAAATGTATGAATGAACTAATAAACAGATGCCCTTTCAGCTGCAACCCATCACTGGGAAACATCCATACGCTCCCATTCACACACATACACTACAGACAATTTTAGCATTTTTTTCCATAGTTCTCTCCATAGTTCAGTAGCCCAATTTCCATCAAATTTGGTTCAGACCATGCTACCAAAAAGTTTCCAGTTGCTCAGTAGCTTGTTGCTGTGCTTGTTTAGGATGTGGCCGCTGGGCTTCTTGGCCCCGATAATTGCTGCTTGCAGCTATATTCTAAATTGCTTTTGAAAACACTGTCGGTTGGGTTTAGGGAAGGAGGAGGCTGCGTCAGTCGATCAGTCAGTCAGTCAGTCAGTCAGCGGCCTCTGGTGGATTTACGTGAGAACAGCAGGCACGAACATCACTCGCGAGTGAAGTTTGAGATCTAAAAAAGTGTACACAGCGCCCCCTGGTGAATTCGCAAAAACAAAAACTGCAAAAAAAAAAACGTAGCTTCATGGATGTATTTGGCACTCTCCAGAAATATATATATAAGGGGTACGTTTTCAGAATGAGCCTGGGTTGCAGGCAACAGTGCTAACCACTAAGTCATCGTGCCGACAAGGACTTTTTTATTCATTATTTCAATCATTTTCTTTTCGGTTTAGTCCATTTATTAATCTGGGGTAGCCACAGGGGAATGTACCACCAACTTATCCAGCAAATGTTTACCTTCCAGCTGCAACCTATCACTGGGAAACATCCATACACACTCATTCACACTTATACACTACAGACAGTTTAGCTTACCTAATTTCCCTATAGCGAATGTCTTTGGACTGTGGAGGATACTCGGAGCACAAGGAGAAAACCCACGCGAACACGAGGAGAACATTCAAACTCCTTACAGAATGCTAAGTGACCCAGCCATGGAACCAGCAACCTTCTTGCTGTGAGGTGACAGCGCTACCCACTGCGCCACCGTGCCGCCCAATATGGAAAATAATTATCAAAATGTATTCCAAATTTGTACAATTTTGTTGGAGTCAAGTTTAGGCCAATTTCAAAATAACAATTCAAATAACAACTTGAAGACGTAATATTTAAAATCTAAACAAATATGTGGAACTAGTTACTAAATATTAATAATTATTGGAAGCCGTTAGATTTTTTTTTTACAGTGAATAATGAAAAAAAGCAAATCTAATTTGAGCAAGTTTTTTTATTTTATTTAAAATTTTATTATCATTTTAGTTTAGTTTATTTTAGTTTAATTTACTTTCAATCTGTGAAATTGCCACAGAAAGTTAACACCTGTCTTATCACGTACGTGATTTGCTATGTGTGATATAGTGAAGTTTGTGTAAAGTTGTGAGTACGCTTCAGCGTGTGTTTAACATGTTAATGAGACCTGCAAGGAAAGTGAAATCTGTCAGTCACACTGCTCTCTCACTGCTAATGACAGAAATGACAGATTTGTTTTACATGTCTAAAATCCCTCGTCTAAATGTGTGTCTAAGAGAGAAAGAAGCAGTCAATGATAAACTCCCAGTGCAATCCAAGAGCGAGTGCATTTTTGTGGATCTCTAAAATGATGGGTTTGGCCACTGTTGATAACTTGTAATTAGAAGGAGACTTGTGGTGTTTTAACCTCTAAAAAGAGTCTGAGTGCATAATTCAGCATTTATTAACTCTACCCTGCATTTTAGGATGAGGATTCATTATTTGATAACCCTAATTTGATGATTTGTTTACCGCCCCACCCTTTTAATGTTTGTAGGCATTTTGTAGGCTATAAATAGCAAAATGTCTTTCTTTCTTTGAGTTTTTGTTTTGCTTCTACTTAAACAAATATGTTAGATTTTCTCATAATCAAGAAGGATTTTTTCCTTTCCATTTTCCCTCGGCTTTCTGATTATCAGAAGTAGCCACAGTGGAATGAACCGCCAACTATTCTAGCATATGCTAACTTCCATCCACTACCCAGTACTGGGAAACACCCATACACTCTCAAATTCACACACACACACACACACACATGTTTGTTTTTGTGAAAAGTAGGTACATTACATAGGTTTCCATTCATTTTATAAAGATCAAACCGTATATTATATTGCCCACCCTACCCCTAAACCCAACCATCACAGGAGACAGTGTACAGCTTTACTCCCTGAAAAAACTCATCCTGTGTGATTTATAAGCTTTTTGAGAAGTGAGGACGTCACCAATGTCCTCATTTTTCACCTCCTTTTTGTAATACCTGTGTCATACCCATGTCATTATACAAATTTGTGTCCTGATATGTCACAAAAACATGTACACACACACACGCATACAATATGGCCAATTTTAGTTTCTCTAATTCCCCTATAGCGCATGTCTTTGGACTGTGGGGGAAACCGGGGCACCCGAAAGAAACCCACACGAACACGGGGAGAACATGCAAACTCCACACAGACATGCCAACTGCCTCAAACCAGTGACCTTCTTACTGTGTAATGCGACCTGATAGGCTGAATCACTGCAATGGTTTGAAGTATTGAAACCAAACCTAATTTGTGTGATCAAGACCTGACATTGACCAAACTATGCCAGTTTGAGCCACCTTCTGGGTAAAATTGACAAACAATTAAATTATATCAATAGAAATCATACAAAATTTATCAAACTTTGAATAGTTTTGTCTATTGTCATGAGACTGATCATACAGCGAACATTGATATAATTTATTCCCTAATTGACACAACTTCCTTGGCTTCCCATCCAACCTGATAGAGCTTGAGAGGTACTGCAAAGAGGAATGGGCAAAAATTCCCAAAGACAGGTGTGCCAATTATGTGGCATCATATCCAAAAAGACTTGAGGCTGTAATTGCTGCCAAAGGTGCATCAACAAAGTATTGAGCAAAGGCTGTGAATACTGATGTACATGTGATTTTTCAGCTATTTTATTTTTAATAAATTTGTAACAATTTCTAAATATCTTTTTTCACACATTTTCACTATGGGGTATTGCGTTGAGGAAATGTTGAGGAAATAAATGAATTCAATTCATTTTGGAATAAGGCTGTAACAAAAAAAATGTGGAACAAGTGAAGGTCTATAAATGCCAGATGCACTGTATATATAAACATTTTTAAACCATGTATATAAGTTACTACTGTAAGAAAATATCAGCATTCGGTACATACTTTCAGTATTACCTTTGCTTGAAATGAGCCGATCTAATCCTGTTTACATGAAATAAATCTGCTCCCGAGCAGGTTTGAGCTACCAGACCAGACAACTCTTCAATGAGTTTTGAAGAACGAAACTATCCTGGATCATGTCAAATCGTCAATAACCAAATTCAGCTACTTGAGTAATCCACTTACGAAGAACGGACCCCAGGGGTATGAATAATTCCAGCCTGGAAAGTATCTATTATCGGTTATTTTGATTGTTTTAATGAAAAACTGACTTAATTTTCTCCTATTATTTCTGAAAACAAAACTATATTTTTACTTGTCTAGTCAATGCTTCTTGAATGAAGAATTTTTATATATTTGGACTGGAGACAAGACAGAAACTCTAAGTAGCCAAAGCATTTTTTTTTTGCAGAGTATGTTGTCGTCACGGCTAAAATGGAACTTATCAAAAAGGTATATGGTTTATGTTCACTGCGCTTCTTGAAGGACAGGCAGAGAAATCTCATAAAGGGGAAAAACTGAGAGAAGGAAAACATAATAGAAAGGACGAGTCCGTAGAAACCTGGTCTGTTACCTCCTTCCAAAGTGTTGAGAGGGAAATTTCACGGCTAGTTATTCATGCTGCGATCTCTTCCCCTCCAAATCGCAGTGAGAAATTGCCTGAGCCCTAAAGTGACTTGTAGTCTGTTTGAGGGTAGAGACCCATGACAGAGGAGAAAAGTCAGCTGGAGTCTCTCAAAGCTCCTCCATATACAGTTTGCGGTGCCTGAAGCTATTGTCCAAACTGCTCTGTTACCAAAACCCAAACCTACACAGCTTTCCCTTGGGCTAAAAGAGTAGATTTGTCTTGTCGTTACACTTCTTATGTCAAAAAAGCAAGCAAAACTCAATCGTTTTTTCGAAACACCATGTTTTTATTGTTGATTCAGCTATAAATTGGTGCGAAAACCCCAAATGTGCATTTCTGTACAGTTGACTTCTTATTTGTCATATTACTTGTCAGCTAGTCCTAGAGCTATAGCGCACCTCCTGTCAGCTTCAACTCACATCTCAATCACAGGTCAGTGTCATGAGAGAGGACTTGTTAACCTCACAAAATGTGACATCATATCCTGGATTTAGCCTGAGGGTGAAGGTGGCACTTTAGAGATTCAGTTACATGGAGCATGAATTGACATAAACGCTATCTACTATATGTCAATCCCCCTATTTGTATGGACATTTTGGAATATTGCATTAAAATTGTTAATTAAAATGCCAAGATGTGCATTTTTCATATTTTTCTATACGCAGAGAAGTAAACAGGATCAACTTTTTAATAAAAAAAAAAATGTGCATAAACTACGATGGAAGCACATTTTCTGAATAAATTCCAGCATGTTCATCAAAAAAAGTCATATGATTTTGTTTTAACAGATCGCTTTACACAAACCCTATAACTTTAAATTCTGTGAAGGCTCGACATTCGGTTAGACGACTTGATAGTAAATCATGTTTAACAGGCTCATTCTGAAAATGTACCTCTATATACATTTCTGGAGAGTGCCAAATACATCCCAGGAGGTAGTTTTTTTTTTACAGTTTTTGTTTTCGAGTATTCTTTTTCAAATCTCAAATTTCTCTCGCCAGTGCCATTTATGCCTGCTGTTCTCGCGTAAATCCACCAGAGGCCGCTGTTGACTGACCGACTAACTGACTGACTGATTGACTGACCCGCCCTCCTCCTTCCCTAAACCCAACGAATAGTATTTTCAAAAACACAAGATTGACCCGCCCACCCCCTTCCCTAAAACCCAATTGACAGTTTTAAAAAGCAATCCAGAAAAAGACAAGCCCTCGTTTACAGATTTACAGCACAGATTGACTCGCCCACTTACTTCCCTAAACCCAACTGAAAATTTTAAAACGCAATCCAGAAAAGCAAACGCCCTCGCCTGATTTTTACCACATTTTCACTGTTATTTATTTGTTTATTTTATTTTTGGCTTCTGTTTTTGTCTTACCTGCTTTCTGGAACCATTTTTCACCAGACTTGATCCCCGTCGTCACGGTCAACTCCTCTCTGTGTCTCAAGTCCACTGATGTACATGGCGAGCTAACTGGACAAACAGCGGGAAAGCCGACCATACAGAGGTAAGCAGTCAGCACGAAAAGGAACATTTCCACCCCATAGCGTTCATTTTAATAACAAAATGCAGCCATACATACTTCTGGCTACAAAATTTGTGATCACCAGAAACGTATATAGGGCTACGTTTTCACAATGAGCCTATGATTTTGTTTTAACAGATCACTTGATAATTAAAATGGGCACAATGGGCTGGCATTTATGGTCAAACTAGAGGACCGACCAAATAAAAAAATATCTGAAATATTGTTTTGATCATTCTAAAATCTTTTAGCCACATCTGTCATCAATGTGATTTGGGGTATTATTATTATATTATTACCTGTCTTGAGCACTGCACTCCTAAAAAATGGTATAGCATCTCCAAAAGCCACCACACTTTCACTGCCTTTTATCTTCTGAGGTGCAAGTAATTTATTACATAAGAAAACAGGCACACGGTAGCTTTTCTTACCACGACAAATTCCAGTTTTCATTGTAATATTTGCTACTTGTTAATTATTTAGTCTGATTTATCAGAGGTCGCCACAGTGGAATGAACTGCCAACTATTCAAGCATATGTTTTACGCAGCGGATGCCCTTCCAGCCGCAACCCAGTACTGGGAAACACCCATACACTCTCACAGTCATACACATACACACATTCACTACGGTCAATTTAGTTAATCCAAATCACGTGTGCCACATGTCTTTGGACTGTGGGGGAAACTGGAGCACCCAGAGAAAACCCACACCAACATGTAGAGAACATGCATACTCCACACAGAAATGCCAACTGGCCCAGCCGGGACTTGAACCAGCAACCTTCTTGCTATGAGGCAAGAGCACTGAGCCACCTTGCCGCCCCGCCAGTTAATCAGTAAGTGACGATTTTGTTCTGTTTGACTAATTAGAAAGTAGGGCTGCACAATATATCCTATCAGGATCTACAGTGTCGAGTTGGGATTATAATAACCAGGTATCAGAAAGTGATATGTGGAGTCATCTCAAAGTTTAACCCTAATAGAGTAATTAGGTTTACACTTACTCTACTTACTTTACACATCTGTTTTAAGACCTGTGACTAAGACATCAAGCAAATTTAATCCAATAAATTGTAAAGATTTGACAAAGATTAATTGTATTTAATTATATATACAATGAAGACAATGCAGTGTAATTTTACCTTTGATTAATATTGAATTTCTGTTCTTCAATGCTGTGAGGCTCCACAGAAAATCCTAAAATAAAAAAACTATTAATTTCTGAGTTTGTTCTATTGTATTCATTTATGCTTGCAAATAGTTTATTATGTTTTATGCAGATGTATGAATTCTTATTTAGGCAATCTTTTGTGAAATTATATTCATATCGCAATATATAAACAAAATATTGCAATGTCAGCTTTTTCCCAATATCATGTAGCCCTATTTCGCAAAAGTTTTGTGCAGTATTCCAGTTTTGCTTATAAATTCAAATCAGATGTTTGTATGGAAACTATTGATGCGAGACAACAGGAGGACTGACATCCAGCAAAGTGGATGGAAGGCCTGTGTTATGAGCTCACACCTCTGTGTGGAGCACCTGCTCTTCACCGTCAATCACTTTCCTCCAGCTCAAACCATTTCTCATTAACGCAGCAGCACACAGAGAGACGCAAAGACCCTGAGCTACCGAAGCAGCTCCTGCTTGCCAGCCCAGAAATCACTTACTGTGTGTGACGTGGAGGTGCTGCGCTGGTCCCATTAGCAGCTGCATTCTCTGGTCCTTCTGTGTGGACTCCCCCTCCCCTTTATTCCCTCTGTCAGTCACTGTCAAATACAGGAATGCAGCGTTCCCATCTGAGGTTTTTGGTAAGAGAGCCTGTCGCCGTCTAATGCACAGCAATTTTCTTTGGAACACCTCATGGGGGCAGCGTTATCTCCTCATGCTTCTGCTGAGAATATTACTAACAGTAGAAGCTGTAATACTCATGTACCAAGCAACATGCAAAGAAAAAGAACATTTTATTACATAAACCCTTCTACCAGATTGGACCTCTGGACTGCCTTAAAGGTATAGTTCACCTAAAATGACATAGAAATATCATAATTGTATCCAACCCAGGCTCATTCTAAAAAAACGTAGGGGAGAGCAGGGCACAAAGTAACACTTTTTGGTTTTGGTCAAATAATGAACAAAGTAATAGGGTTAGACAAACCATATTTTTTTACCAACAACACACAAGCCTCACCTACAGATGAGCACTGGAATTATGATCGCCAGACCTGTGGTTTCTGTGCAGTATTGCCAAAAGTGCCAGGAGTAAAAATGTTACTATTTACCCCACCTGCGGGGCAAGTTGTAACAGAGGGTTAGTTGTAACACATGCTTATAAAGGCAGATTTCACCAGTTAATTTAAATTCAGTTTACTTTAAATAATAGCTATATTTCCTCAGTAATAGGCTCATTTCTTTTTTATACTACATAGCACAGTATGTTTATTTATTTATTTTGTTTATTGGATAAACACATTTGAATCTATTTGCATTATTATCCATTTATCCATTATTATACAATGCATTTATTTGCATTATTAGCAATAATATATATATATATATATATATATATATATATATATATATATATATATATATATATGTTTTTATATTAAAACAATATTTTCTATTAAAAAGATTTTTATTTAAAAAGTTCTCAACATTACACTCAAAATTCAAAAATGGTTTTGTTAGTTTAATTGGTGTCCAACAATGTGTCGCTTAATTGTAACACCCTGTTACAACTAACCCCGCTGTGTCATGTTTTCCTCCAAACTGACTAGCAGTCACTGTGTGTTTTATACATCTTTCAACATGGTTTCCTCTTTTAGCCTAGAAGACGGTGATCACAACAATATGAGATTTGATGTACATACTTTCACCGATTTTTTTTAAATAAAAAAAATAGACTATGATAAAAAATACTTTTATTCTGCAAAAATGGTTTCTCCTGTGTTTCTCATCCAAATTTCGCCAAAAATGTTCAATAATTGGCAGGAAGACGTCTGCCGACACTGTGGTGAAAACCTTGGAAGCATGCCATGATTAACCCTTAGCAAATACCTTAAAACTCTGTGTTACATTTAACCCCGCGTTACTTCGTGCCCCGCACTCCCCTACGTCTATATACATTTCTGGAGACCACCAAATACATTCCAGAAGCTACTTTTTTGCAGTTTTTGTTTTCGCGAATCCACCAGAGGCTGCTGTGTACGTTTTTTGAGATCTCAAATTTCTCTCGCGAGTGCCATTCGCGACTGCTGTTCTCGCGTAAAATCCACTGACTGTTTGACTGACTGACTGACTGACTGACTGACTGACTGACTGACTGACCGATTGACTGACCCATCCTTCTCCTTCCCTAAACCCAACCAATAGTATTTTAAAAAGCACAGATTGACTCGCCCAACCACTTCCCTAAACCCAACTGAAAAATTTTAAACGCAATCCAGAAAAACAAAAGCCCTCTCCTGATTTTTACCACATTCTCACACTGTATTTACTCATTTATTTTATTTTTTGGCTTCTGGAACCACTTTTTGGAATCGTTCTTCACCAGACTCCCCATTGTCATAGTCATCTCTTCTCTGCATCTCAAGTCCACCGACATACAAGGCGAGCTAACTGGACTTACGGAGGTAAGCGGTCGGCTGGTAGGTGCAAAAAGGAATGGCGTCATACCGCCCCGTAGCGTTCGTTTTAAAAACGAAATACAGCCATACGTACTTCTGGATACATAATTTGCGATCTCCAGAAACGAATATAGGGCTACATTTTCAGAATGAGACTATGTTGATTTTATCTCAATTCACTTTTTCCAAACCTGTTTGAGTTTCTTTCTTTTGTTGAACACAAAGGAAGATATTTTGAAGAAAGCTGAAAACCTGTATTTGTTTTTCCCACTATGGAAGTCAGAGTTACAGGTTTTCAGCTTTCTTTGTAATACATAAGTTTGTTTTCAACAGAAGAATAAAACTCATAAAGGTTTGGAAGCACTTGAGGGTGAGTAAATAGTGAGTAAAATTTCTTTTTGGGGTGAACTAGGCACAGGATGTCAACATGACGTCAGATTGATGTTGTACCCCAACATCGTGGGACATTGCAGTTTGTTTAGAAATGAAAATCAAGTTGGCGTCAGAACCCAATGTCAGGCCGACGTCAGTGTCCAACATCGAACAGACGTTGCATTTTGGTTACTTTCTAACACAACCTAAAAACAACAAAATATCAACGTCTAATGATGTTACAGCTTGACATTGTGTGGACTTTACCAATATGACGTCTATCAGACGTTGGCTTTTGGTTGCCATACCTGAAGAATAAAAGTCAGTATTTGACGTCAATATGACGCTGGTTTACGATGTTGGCTCGACGTTTGATTTTGGTCACTTTCCAACACAACCTAAAATCAACAAAATATCAACGTCATTTCACGCCATTATTGGACATCAAAATAACAATGTCCTTACATGCTGGTGACCTAAATCTAACCTAATAATAATGTTGAATGAGGTTGTGTGTCTTCTGGGATCCCTTTAAGCAAAGGTAAGGTCAACTTTATTTACCATTTCCCATGCTGCAGTCACTTCAAAATTAACAAGGAATTATCAAATAATAAGCAAACAATCAATGGGTAGTCAGCTTTACAGCATGGAGGTCACTAACTATCTGTGGAATTTGCATTTTCTCCCTACGTTAACATGGTTTTCCTCTGGGTTTCCACCACAGTCTGAAGACATGCAGTATAGGTGAACTAGTAAAATAGGCATTGTGTGTAATTGTAGATCAATGAATGCAGGAAAGACATGTGCTAGGGTAATTGGTGGTTCGCTCTGCTGTGGTGACCCCTGATAAACAGAGACTAAGCTGAAGGAGAGTGAGTGAGTGAGTGAGTGAGTGAGTGAGTGAGTGAGTGAGTGAGTGAGTGAGTGAGTGAGTGAGTGAGTGAGTGAGTGAGTGAGTGAGTGAGTGAGTGAGTGAGTGAGTGAGATTACAACTCTATACCCTACCATAGAGTTGCATGTACAGTATCAACCATACAACTAAAACCAGCATCAGGCCTTTTATCAAAAACATTGTGTTACACAGATCAAGCACTTTTAAAAAAAGTTGGCTTTTAATATTTAAGTTTTTCAAGTACACACAAAAAAACAAAGCAGCAGCATGACATAGCCCAACAGACCAGCACCACCTGTAGTCAATAAATAATGCTAAGTTGTTACTTAGGGGCCCATTTTTGACCCCACCATCCAAATTTAGGCACATAAGACCAGTCAACTTTATTCCAATCTTTTATGGTCCAATTTTGGTGAGCACGTGCAAACTGTACCCACATAGCAAGAATTGTCTGGCCCACACAATCAGCTTTTGCTTGGCCCACATGCCGCAGTGAATTACAGTTCATGATTGGATTAAGTCTGGCTACCATACAAGGGCCAAACATGGACCATATCTGGGCCAAGTCTCAGCCAAGTTAATAACCCATAACTGGGTCTGAACTGGGCCAGATAGGTTGATGTGTCATGACTGCAATGAATTTGATAAACCCATGAAGCATTTTGCTTTAGGCGCGCTATGAGCATGCTTTTTTTCAAAGCGACCCGATTGGTAGAACTTTTTCTTTACTCAAAAACTATTTAAATGTATTTTAAAAGTGGGTGAAGATAGGCCAAACTTACGTGGCCCACATATACATTTGAAACATCTGGTCCAAATGCTACATTTGATATCTGGTCCTTGTGTGCCACCTTAAATATGGTGCCACTTCTGCCAAACCCGGGCCATGTTTGGCCCACATGCTGTATGCCAGTGCCGGACGAACACCTGCTGTGCCAGCTTTATGCCGAATCTAGTCCAGAATTCTTTGCTACCTGGGTAGCCTCGGTGTCCTGTTCTCAGCCGACAGGAGTGACACTGATGTGCTTTTCTTTTACTGCTGTAGCTCATTTGCTTCAAGGCTGATGCACTTTCTATACGATTTTCTTTACGATTTTTTTCTGTTTCTCAAAGCATTCTCTGTAAACGTTAGAGATGGTTGTGTTTGAAAATCCCCATAGATCAGCAATTTCTGAAACAGTCAGACCAGCCTGTCTGGCACCAATAACCATTTTTGTTGTTTTTCTAGACCACATCAACATGTTGTCATATGATTAAATAATTACATTAAATTATTTATATATTTATTTAGTGCATAATTATGTTTTCCTGATAATTTCATCTTTGGTAAATTATATCAGTGCATGATTTTTGTTGCCTGTTCTGCATATATATATATGTATGTATCTAAATATTTATTCACGGTGATATTTTCACAAAATAAATGAACAAAAAATAAATGAACAAATTTTATGAACAATTTAAAGCAAAAAATAAATAAATAAAATAATAATATTATGTTAATAAGCAGTTGATGAAGTAGGAACATATGAGTATGTATGAACTTATAATACAGACTTCATATCTAGTAAAAACACACTGTGTATGCAAGATATATTAATGTGATGTTTGTAATCAAGCTAATAGCATATATCTAATTTAAATGCAATGCAAGCCACTTTGAATAACATTCTCTCCCACACAAGAGATATAATATATGTAATGTAATTAAATAAAAGTTATGTTACATTGTCAGGCCCTTTATTATGTCAACATGATATGCTGTAACTAAATCAGTTGCATATGATGTTTAGAGAGGGGATGTTTCAAATATAAATTAGTTTCATTTGCTTCCATTCTAGAAAATCACACTGTTTGACTAAATTCATTGCGGTCGCCAAATTAGATTTATCCCAGTCACTAACTGTTTTCCCTGGGCAGAGCAAGAAACAGCATGTGCTGGCTCAAAAACAAGTCACGTTCTGATCTTAATTTTTGTTTTTAGTTGTGATCGGAAGCGGCTTCCAAACTGAACATCTGTGATTTAGTTGCCTTTGATTATTCTGGCTAAAAGTAACAGCTGGCCTCAGAGTAGACGTTCATGCCAGCGATTGAATGCATTTTCTCACTAACATTGAAAATTTTATGTGCGTGTTTAATTGCATCTGGCTCATCTGAACCCATTCAACCATGAAGTTCATCAATCAAAGACTCCCAAAAGGCCGGAAGTATACGATATGAAATTTGCAGTGTTTGCTCATGGGCACTCGGTTGTTCAGCCAGGTTATTTGGAGCCAATCACGTGAGCTCTAAATGCCATGTGACTAATCACACTGGAGCTGCAGGAAAGTGGTGTTAAGATTGGCAGATTCTCTACTTTTCCACCTAATAGATTATTAAAATGTTTGCAGCTCTTAAGCCTGAAAGAATTTATTTTGCTAGGACTGATGCTTTTAAAAAATTAAAAAATATATATATATATATATATATATATATATGTGGCCCATTCTTTACTCATCTTTTTAAGAGTTGAAAGTAAGACACTAGTGAATCACGGACAATTTTACTCTGATATTTCTACTCCATTTTTAATGTTTGACCAAGTACAACTATATATGGGGTGTATTTCATATCTGGTGCAGGTTTGGGTGGACTTCTGTTTTTGTTGTTGTTTTCTTGGTTATCATTCATTCATTCATTCATTTTTCTTCGGCTTAGGGGTTGGCACAGCGGAATGAACCACCAACTTATCCAGCATATGTTGTAGGGCATACGCACACTTGGTACAGTTGCCTTGAACCGAGTCAAAGTGCGCTTGTCCCCCCTCCCATTTCCCCCGACGGCCTGCACTCACACTTGCATCATCGATGATGCAACTGTTCAGTTAAACAGAAAGAGAAGCGATCTTGCTCAGGACAGTGGACATTGCTTCAGTTGTATCGTTTTGTATTATTTTTAGTCGTTTGGGGTGCAGTGACACGCAGTCAAATATTTTGCCGAACAGATCCACAACTTTTGACGCTCATAAATTATAATAAAATTCCTCGTGCTGCACATGTTAACAGGTTTGCTGAAGGTGCTGACATGCAGTGAGGGGTTTGCATCTGTAATAAACTGTGACAGTTCACGTTCATTGAAAAGTAAGAATGATTAATAAATCCATATGAAACAGTCGCTTAAAAGTGATGTTGCGTCTTCAGTTTCACATTCAGGCGCACTTTGCACTCACACTACAAGCGTAGCGCGCCAAAGCCCAACAGAACCGCACTTTGGCACATCTCTTCCAACTGGGCCAGGGTCGGTCAACTGAACCACGCCTGGGCCCAATTCGGAGCACTCACACTTGTCAAACGAACTGGGAAACGTGCCTGGGCATGGTTTGGATAGCCTAGTGTCAGTGCACCCTTACGCAGCAGATGCCCTTCCAGCTGCAACCCAGTACTGGGAAACACCCATACACTCTCACATTCACACACATACACTACGGCCAATTTAGTTTATTCAATTCACCTACAGCACATGTCTTTGGACTGTAGGGAAACCAGAGCACCTGAAAGAAACCCACGCCAGCATGGGGATAACATGCAAACTCCACACCGAAATGCCAACTGACTTAGCCGGGACTCGAACCAGTGACCTTCTTGCTGTGAAGCGACAGTGCTAACCTCTGAGCCCCCATGCCCCCTTCCTGGTTATCATTTGTATAAAAAATTATCATAAACTGTATACAAAATATTTTTTATGCTTATAAAAACTCAAAAAAAAGAAAAAGATTGACAGAAAAAAAAATGATCACAGTCTCAAAACCTTCCTTATAGTGGCTGTTCAGGACTACAAAAGACAACAGGCAGGATTTTTTTGTTTTGTTCAGAAAAGTAAAAGGCAATGGCAAACAAAAATACACTAACTATGGTACAGCCTTACCATATTTCAATGGTATTTAGAATTTTTGTGAAACTGCAAAAAAAAAAAAACATGATTACTTTTTTAAATTTACTTTCACAAGTGAATTAATGCAGGTTTAAAAAAAATGAGTGTCAGTAAAGTATGACAGTATTACATTATGGTTGAACTAAATTTAATTTTACTTATTTAACACAGAAATATAATTTTAGATTCAAATAATTCTAAATGAAATAATACTCTTTCTAAGTATAAAAGTCCTATATTAAGGCCCTATATGGCGCAATAAAGCACAAGATGTGTTTTGCATGATTTGTTGCTATTTTCAGACCAGCGCAACCCTAATTTTCCAGCTTTGCGCCACGTTGTTTAAATAGCAAATCCATTTGCACTACTTTGTGGAGTCATGGGTGTGCCAGTCTAGAAAGGAGGTGTGTTAAGGTGCATTGGCACATTGCTATTTTGAGAAACGGAAATAGACTGCACCATTGACCAAGTAAAAGCTGGTCTAAAGTCCAGCGCAGATCGCGTTAGGTATGCAGGTTCAAATGCTTAATACACACAGGATGTACAGCAATTATACAAAAATATATTTACATATGAAAGAAAATAAAGGATTAAAATGTTACAAAAATTATTATTTACTACATAGATATAAAAAAAAAACACTACCTCCATGCCTTCTTCATGTCTGGGGGATTTTTTCAGTTTATTCATGAAAATTTGCATTTGTACAATGTTATTATTATTAGCATGTTATTTATTTTATGCATATTTATATTTGTTTTAATAAATACAAGTTTAGATTAGTCCTGTCAGGTTTTGGAGACGTATGCATCACCATATGAGGCATAAGAATAGGACGTGTGTTTGGATATCCAATTTTTGTTATTATTGTTCATTTATTGGTTTCCTGGAAATTAGAACTGAATTTAGAAATAGTTTTGAAACAAATCTTTGCGCTTAACAAACAAAATTAAATATGTAGGCTGATGGATCTTCAGTGGAGTGAAACACGGTTTCCTTTTCCACGACAGTAAAGCAGTAAAGAGTACAAAGTAAAGAAAAGAGAAAGTAAAGAGGCTGAATGGAAGAAGCTCATTCTTTATCCTCGCACAGATGGTCTGTTTAACTGTTTTCTCGCTAGTAAAGTATTCAGTTTTTCCATTCAGTTTTTCCACTTACAAATTTCATCATGTAAATAGCAAATGCGTTATGCTCAAAACACACCTATTACTCATTAAGAAAATAAGCACAACCCTGTTAGACCATGCGCTGTGGCACAAACTGTATTTTTCTGTCCTTAAAATAGCAAAAGTGGATTCGGACACACCCTTAATGCTTTTGCGCCATGCACTTTAGACTTTGCACCTAGATTGTTAAAATAGAGCCCATAATGAATGAGTCACTGAATCATTCATTAAGTCAATTCCTTTGAATTGTTTAACCATTTTAAAACATATAATGGAAACTAATACAAAACTAATTTAACTCTCTAAGAAAAGAAACACTGCGTTAATACATTAACCAGATTTACAGATTCTTTAACCAAAGTGTTGTCAAGTATTGGAAATGGATTTTATAGTAAATATAAAATAAAATAGCTTAAAACTATGCAGTGTTTGTAGTTCCCATGTTTGTAGCAGCAACATTACAGTGGTATGTTTTGCATAGTATGGATAGTAAGTTTTTTACTACAACTGTGTTATCTTGAGTCAGAGTCCGAAGTTGTCAATTCAAGTTTGTTTGTATAGCGCTTTTCACAATAATTATCATAGCAGCTTTACAAAAGGTGGACATTATTACATAAGTCAAAATCAGAAAGGTTAAAGAGCCCCTATTGTGTATTATAAAAGGTCATATTTTGGTTTTGGGGGTCTCCAACAACAGGCTGATTTGCATGCAAGGTCAAAAAAACATATTTCATTGTCTTATAATATACGTTTATTTTTACCTAATTATCCAAACGACTCCTATATGATTTGTTCAGTGATTCATTTGTTCTCAAACCCCTCCTTTGTGTGAGGCTGGTCTGCTGTGATTCGTCCGATGAAATAGTCTGCTGTGATTGGTTGACTGAGGACATTGGGGCAATTACAACTTACAACACACAATTAAATACATATTTTTCAAACTGCAGAAAATGAGGAAACAATATTAATTACATTTACATGTAATGATCCGGAGGAAGAAGAAACTGGTCCATTTGAACTGTAACAGTTACTGACAAAGTCCCTGTCAAAGTCTGACAAAAGTCCCATACATAATCTCTGCTGCTCCTTCCTTTAATAGCAAATAGCTGGCGAATCCCACGTTCACTGTTGCCAACTATTTTCAACGAAAAAGCGCTAAGCTCTGCCCGAAAAGTCGCTAAAAGTCGCTAGATTACGTCATACGCTAATTTGCATATTACTGACGTCATCACGTTCTACCATTTCCGTTTAACAGCCTATGGTAAATAAATGGGGTATTTATATTTGCACTACGCTTTATGTAAGCTTGTCAATTTAACTAAATTGATTGCTGTTTGAATACAGTATATCATTATAGCCAAGTAATTTGCTGTAATCGCTCAGACATAATAAACTCAGACAAGTTCTAAAACTCTCAATTAAAACATCTCTGATTGTGAACAAGAAAAGAATAAATGGTCAAATCAAATTGTTAAAATAAAGGAGAGGCAGATCGGTTTGACTGTACAAGGGAGATACCTTCACACTGCCGTTGATAAATCATTTGCCATCGGTACGCAGAGGGGTGATCTGCTGTCAGGCTGCAGGTGGGAGAGACTGCTGTATGAGGACTGGGCCGCCTGTCAGTGCTCTGAGGCGGGGGAGGGGCCCCGGGCTTCACCCGCAGCTCGTTGAGAAGAGTAGGAACGGTACAGTAATGGACAAACGACAGTCTATAAAAATCTCCAGTAACACACAAAAAAGTCGCTAGATTTGTCGCTAGTCGCTTTTTTGAAAATTTGACGCTAGGGGGGTCTGAAAAGTCGCTAAATCTAGCGACAAAGTCCCTAAGTTGGCAACACTGCCCACGTTGCAGCGTAGGTTATTGTATCAAAAATCAGAAAAATGACAGGAACAAACACAGCAAACGGTTGGCTATACTTGTTGTGAAACTTGTTGTGAACTTTAACCCTTTATTCCCCGCAGCCAAATCTCTATCTTTCAGTGATCGTCATCTTCGTGTCATGATCAGTCCCGTGATCCCCCGCGCTCCGCTAGTGTCTGAAGTGAAAGGCGCGTTCACGTTTTACCGGATCCGGCACTACATATTTGGTGATTTACTGTATCAACATCGACACGTTCAAGCAAAAGATCCAAACCCAACACGATTCATTTATTAGACTCTGAGTCGACTAATCGTTAAAGAATCAATAGTTTTAAACACGGTGCACTTTCAGATTTAAACCTCAGCTGGATGTTTTCATTCACTTAGTGCTGTGTTACACACTGCATGGAAGGTCATTTTCAAAAACCCATAATAGGGGCTCTTTAAGGTGTGGTGTACGGTGGACAATATGTAAACCTGCTGTTAGACAGTATATAGTGTTCTTTCCAAAAAGGTGATGTTGTACAATATATTTTCAAAGTATATTTGTGTATTGCAATGTGATCAGGCCCTACAACTTGACATCCACAAAAGAAATAAAATCCATTCTCTACTCCGCAAAATAAAATACAGTAATCTTAGTGGATACCATCAAAACAGGGTTGGAATCTTTAATTTTAGTGACATAACTGCATTCTATGTTTCATCACACACTGAGTGCTGCATATAGGAAATGCAAGATGACCGATTAGCCATGATGAGTGTGTTAACTGTATTTAAAAAGGTTAATGCAGTATTTCTTTAATCTAATTAAGCCCTGATATACATTTGTCACCCTCAGAAGCTTGCTTGTAAGCTTATACTTGTGTCCAGTCATGCAGAGTCAGCCATTCTGCTCCAGAAGCCACTGTATCATGGCTTATATTAGTTTGAAAGTCAGACCAATCACTATTTATATCACCCACCTGACTGATGACTGGCATCGCTGGAGGAAAGACTAAGCTCATTAAACTATATATTAAGTCGTCTTTTCCCTCTCTCTTGCTCATCGCCATCCCCTATTGCTTTGTGTCTCATACCACGTTGATGCTTGCTAAGGATGATAAATTCTCTATTCCACTTGAGGGGCGGAGGTAATGGGGCAGGCCGAACATGGAGACAAAAAGCCTTTCAACAAGGACAAGAGAAAGACACAGAACACAGATACAAACATCTCATTAAATTGTCCCATCACCACACTCGGCCGTCCTGCTTCTTGTCTTATCGTATGATTAAGTGTGTCTAGTCTACTGCAAGAAGATTATAATCGTATGTCTGATATGTATAATGTTTAGGCTTTTATATGCAGTTGAAGTCAAAATTATTAGCCCTCCTGTGATTTCTTATTTCAAACATTTCTCTAATGCTGCATTTTCACATGATGCAAAAAATTTGTAAAACGCACTGAATTTTCTTACAATGCAAACAAATTAGTAAAACACGCTGCATTTTCTTACAATACAAACAAATTAGTAAAACACGCTGCATTTTCTCCCAGTGCAAACAATTAACAAAAACGTGCTGCATTTTCTCACAACACTTTCAAATAGCACGGAATACAATGGAAATGTTTCAAGGGGACTCTAAAATGTGACGGACCCGGCTATTTAGGTTATGGTTATTTAGGCTAATAAAATACAAAAGACAAGGCAATCAGGATGTTAAAATAAACAATCAAACAACTCCCCTTTCAAAGATCACCTACAACTTTACTGAGCAATAGGCTGTGTTCAAAATCCCATATTTTCCTACTATATAGTAAGTTAAAACAGTATGTGAGCCAAGTAGTATGTCCGAATTCATAGAATTCGAAAAACAATATGTGAGAAGTTATGCGAGATTCTGAAGTGTGTATCCGGTGCCACAGGCTGCGTCCAAAACCACCTACTACTCAGTAGGTACGGAGGTACTGCATTTGAATTTAAACATACTACTTGGCTGTTAGATAAGTACATTCTATACCAGGGGTGGGCAAACTTGATCCTGGAGGGCCAGTGTCCTGCATAGTGTAGCTCCAACACTAATCAAAAACACCTGAACATGCTAATCAGTGTCTTCATGATCACTAGAAATCTATCTAAATAAGCAGGTGTGTTAAAATTAGAGTTCGAGCTAAACTGTGCAGGATACCGGCGCTTGAGGACCGAGTTTGCCCACCACTGTTCTATACTGTATGAATGTGAGCAGTATGAATGGAACTTGAACAAACAACACCCGTCATTTTGTCATGATCATGTGACCTACCCATTCATGAATTCTCTCGTGGGGCATCATGGGATAGCGTAGCATGCATCGGATGCTCACTTCAGAATTTCGCTGGAAGTAGTAGGTCATCCGGGTACTTCTCGCATGCTGATATTCTTTGAATTCGGACATGGGGCAACGCAGTGGCGCAGTAGTTAGTGCTGCCGCCTCACAGCTAGAAGGTCGTTGGTTAGAGCCTCGGCTGCGTCAGTTGGCGTTTCTGTGTGGAGTTTGGATGTTCTCCCCGTCTTTACGTGGGTTTCCTCCGGGTGCTCCGGTTTCCCCCACAAGTCCAAAGACATGCGATATAGGTAAATTGGGTAAGCTAAAATTGCCCGTAGTGTATGAGTGTGAATGAGATGGGTGTTTCCCAGTGATGGGTTGCAGCTGGAAGGGCATCCGCTGCGTTAAACATGTGCTGGATAAATTGCCGGGTTATTCCGCTGTGGCGACCCCAGATTAATAAAGGGACTAAGATGAAAAGAAATTGAATGAATGAATGAATGAATGAATTCGGACATACTACTCGACATTTTACATATTTTTTTAACCTTACTATATAGTATAGAAGTATGTGATTTTGGACGCAGCCATAGGCTGTTTCTCAATTCCAAAAACGCAGAAAATGAACTTGTGATACTTAACTTCTCATAAATGAGATGCTGCGTTCTTCCCTGGTTCTTCCTGCTGGTCACATGACCTTCACACGTATTTAATGGAAAATTATTTAAACATTACAGCATTCATACAACGATTTATTGTTTTCCCCTTTTCAGTATATATACTATGCACAAATACCTTACACATATACATTGCACAATACAAATAGAACTTGTTAACTAATTTTAATAGGAATTTCAGCAAATAAACACTCAATGTGTTTATGCCTTTATTAAGAAGTTCATGGTAATGTTTACTTTCACCGTTTCGTTTAGGTAACTCCTGAGATAAATAAGTTTTACCTCTGATATTTTAATAATAAACCTATATTAAATGCTGCGCTTCCCACCTCCTTTATTCAGCCACAATGACTTCTGGGATTTCTCGACCGAGTTTTGCGCTCAAGTCTGCATCGATGCATCCTCAATATCAAGAACACATCCAGGAACTTTCACGCGTCCTCCGTTCTTACGGTCTTGAGTTTTGGAACTGAACTTTGGCAGTTGATGATGACGTTACACGTGAACACGGGGACGCAAGATCGCTGAAGAATGCATATTGAGATACAGCAAATCGGCGTCCGTCACATTTTAGGGTCTCCTTGAAACATTTCCTTGAAAACGCAAGGATTATGTGACTATTTTCAATTTAATAAGGTTTCTTTTACAGCATTGATGATGTTATGTGATTAAAATACCTTCAGTTAAAAAGACGAAAGACCGTTTAAACACAGGCGCCGTCATTAGCAACAGGCTAGCGCCTGAAAATAAAATTTCCTTATTTTAAAGACATGGCGCTGAAAAATGTCATTTAATGCAGTGCTTCTTGCTTAGCCTGATACCCACTTTATATTGCATCTCAGCCAGGCAGTAAATATGATTTGTGTAAAGATTTTTTTTTAAATCTGATCATAAACACAGTGATTTTTGTATGGGATGACAATAGACGAATTACCATGTAAACATTCAGGATGCACGCGCAGCGAGGTGGCAGAAAAAAAAACGGGAGAGCTAGCATTTACAGCGAGGAAATGCCATCTGATGCGGTACAGATTTTGTTTTTGTCTTAGAAATAAGTTATATTGATTACATATTATATATATTATTTACATAATGCTTTCAGCGTATTATAACAGCTTGTCACCCAGTGATAAGCACAGTTATTCAGCAAAATTAACGTTAAAGTGAGCGGCGTTGTCAGACAGGTCCATTTGCAATAGCACCCTTCCAATGGATATTGGATAAGACGAAATTACCAAGCATCCAGCCACAAATATACAGTCTAATTGAAGCTCCAAGTGATTTTACAAGAGAGAAGTTAAAGGCCTACAAGTCTTTGGATGCCTACAATTTTGTTCTGTGTGGCCATGTGCAAGAAATAATGTTCCATGATTACCAGAAAACTAGTGCTAAAAACCGAGGTTCTGCCTAGCCGAAGACAAGGGAACGTTTAAACGCCTGGGTAATCATCAACAAGCAAAACTACTGCATTCTGATAGCGAACTACACCTGTACGGCAGGGTATATGTGAACTTACACATAGAGGTAAAGTTGGTTTTATATTCGCACATTGGGACTTTCTCCTTAATATTATAATTTCATAAAAGTATTATTTGCAAACTCTAAATAGCAAAATCATATAAGTAGCCAATGACTATCAAAGTACAACATTGTTCACAGTCAAATAAACAGTGTTAATGTTGTTTTCAAGTCACACTTGCAGGTTAATTCAGACTGAATATTCAAAGTGCCGTGGTAAACAATATAGAGAGTGTGTCACAAATTGTCACTGAATGTATGTGTGAATATAAAACCAACTTTACCTTAATAACTTACACTTTCACATATCATTCTTAGCAATCATTGTCAGCAGTTTAATTAACCACATGTAACTCTTTTTGCTGAAATCGTTGCTGCAATCAAAAACGAGTAATGTGTATGATTCAGCATAGCGTGAACTTACCTGATATAACATGAGAACTGCAGAGTCCAGCATTTCTAATTAGGTCGTCACTTCATTCAGCTCCCTTTTTGCCAAAGACGTCTACGGTTGGCATTAAAAGCAGTGTGGTGTATGGTAAAAGTTAATTTTCTATTTTTGGACTCGAATTTGGCATCCTACCGCACAACACAACATGTTTACCATTGTCACCAGTCTTTTTTTGTGCAATCGGGGACCCGTGTGACGTCATGTGTGATGTAGGTTGGTAATTCGTCTATTAACCGGAAGCCCTGGAGCTGGCCGACTGAAATTAAAAGTCTCTGTTGGAGAATGCAGCACATTTTTTAATGTGTTTACATTATGAGGATTGGTAACACTTTATTTTGATGGTCCATTTGAGTATTAGTAGACTGTCTACTTAATATCTGTTGACACTGACATTTAACAGTCCTTCAACAGACATTTAACTGACTATAAGGAACTTTGCAAGTTCATGTCAACTTACACTAACCCTAACCCCAACCCCAACCTAACAGTCTACTTATAATCTATTGATAATTAGTTGCAATGTAACTTAAATTCAACAAACGGACCGTCAAAATAAAGTGTGACCTGAGGATTTGTAGCACATGTGCAAATGGCGTTTTTTTGTAGTTTTCTTAAATTGCAGCACATAAAGCTCTTTCAGCCACTGTATAATTAACCTAGTTAAACCTTTAAATTGTACTTAAAACTGAATACTATTATCTTGAAAAATAACTATTCAAATATAATGTACAGTCACCATGGCAAAGAGAAAAGAAATCAGTTAATAGAGATGAGTTATTTAAACTATTATGTTTAGAAATGTGTTGAAAAAATCTTCCCTCCATTAAATAGAAGTTGGAGAGAAAAATATACAGGAGGGCTAATAATTGGGGGGTCTTCTAATTTGGACTCATTTCATTGCTGGTATGAAAATAATTTTGAGGTACTTTAACTTTTAGCAGGTCATATTCTGTTTATTTATTTATTTTGGAGCGCTGTGCATGTATGGGTCTGGAATTAGTTCAAGTTTTTATGCCTATGCAAGCTCTCTTTGTCTTTCCTCCAGTGACCCTGTTCAGCTCGTTCATGTGTTTGCATTTAAAAGTTTACCCAGAATGCCACTGTCTTGTTTATTTTACTTCCTGGCAGTGTCACATAGTGATTTATCGCATGCTCCGACCAGTTCCTCAGCAGGCCACCCTTTAATGATTGTCATTATAGCTCAGAGTTATCCGTGTGCACTGCTGATTTGATCTTATAGATTTAATAGACATTTTAACAAGAACTGAATGACAGTAGTGGCAGTGTAGGTGTTTACTCTTATTTAACTTACATTGTAATTGCTAAATATCCACACAAGGATATTACAGTAAACCTGACAATTTTAGCAGCTAGCAATCCCTGCATGGGAAATACATTAAAATACTGAATTATCTGAAAATGGAGGAAAGTTATTAGTATCTTTTATGTTTCTGTAGTGTTAAATCTGTCTGTGAAGTTAAGGTTAGTGGAAAGAAAATATTGTTAGGGCAATATTAAAAAACATTTGACAGGGGGGTGTGTGTGTGTGTGTGTGTGTGTGTGTGTGTGTGTGTGTGTGTGTGTGTGTGTGTGTGTGTGTGTGTGCGTGTGTGCGTGTGTGCGTGTGTACGGCAGCGCTTCGTTATTGAAGTGGTCTGCTGAGGTTTTAAATAAGAGGACTTCACCATGTTCAGAGCTATTTTGGTTTAAATGGTGGCTCACTCATGGTAGACACTGTGTCTGGAGAGAGAAAGGGTCTGGAGACACACTGACTTGCCCCCCTTTCTCTCTCTCTCTCTCTCTCTCTCTCTCTCTCTCTCTCTCTCTCTCTCTCTCTCTCTCTCTCTCTCTCTCTCTCTCTCCCTCTCTCAATTCAATTTACTTCAATAATTGCTTTATTGGCATGACAAATGTTACAAATGTATTGCCAAAGCATTTATAAAGTTTACCTAAAAAAGTAACATACATACAGCTGAAGTCAGAATTATTTCCCCCCTTTGAATTTTTTTTTTCTCTTTTAAATATTTAATAAATGATGTTTAACAGAGCAAGGAAATTTTCACAGTATGTCTGATAATATTTTTTCTTCTGGAGAAAGTCTTATTTGTTTTATTTTGGCTAGAATAAAAGCAGTTTTAAATTTTTTATGAACCATTTTGAGGACAAAATTATTAAGCTATATTTTTTTCCAATAGTCTACAGAACAAACCATCGGTATACAATAACTTGCCTAACTGCCCTAACCTGCCTAGTTAACCTAATTAACCTAGTTAAGCCTTTTAATGTCACTTTAAACTGTATAGAAGTGTCTTGAAAAATATCTAGTAAAATATTATTTACTGTCATCATGGCAAAGATAAAATAAATCAGTTATTAGAAATGAGTTATTAAAACTATTATGATTAGAAATGTGTTCAAAAAAATCTCTCTCTGTTAAACAGAAAATGGGAAAAAAAATAAACAGGAGGGCTAATAATTCTGACTTCAACTGTATATAATAAAAAAACAGTACACACAATAGTTAGTTGTTGTAAAATAATAATAATACTATATATTAAATAAATAATAATAAATAATAAAATAAAAAATATATATAATATGTCATATTATTCAATATATCATATGTATGGTGGCTTGAGAAAGCCAACATACTGTTATACTACATAAACTTATTATTCTTCCGTCTTCTTCTACTTCTGAGACTAATTTCTATATGCATCTCCTCCTAGACCGTTCATACTACAACCACCAAACTTACTCCAAACAGACTCGGGTTGCTATATCTTTTCCAACTGATCCAACTTACGGTTTTCTGAAAACTGACCTGGAAAATTCTCTCATTGACTTAACATTGGACCAAACTTTATGACCTCATAACTTTGCGCCAGACTGTCTTACAGACTTAAGGTTACGCTCATTTAACTCAGACTACCAATCTGCCAACCACTGATGACCTTTTAACTTACTAGCCACACCCTAGCAACTACTTACGGCACCCTAGCAACTGTCCCATAGACTTCCATTGTAAAAAACTGCCATTGACTTTACATTAGACATATTGATAATAACATACTAATCCATACTAGAAACATACTAACAAACATACTAATCATACTAGCAACATGCTAATTCATACTAAATTCATGCTAACTACATGCTAGTTTATACTAGAAACATGCTAGTGACATGCTAATTCATACTAAAACCATGCTAACAACATGCTAATTTATGCTAGAAACATGGTAATTTGTTAGCAACTACTCAGAACACTTTAGCAACTGCCTAGCAACACCTTAGTAACCACCTAGAACAGCCTAGCAACCACCCAGAACACCTTAGCAACGGTCTAGCTCTCTCGCTCTCTCTCTCTCTGTGATAACCATTCATTTATTCATTTTCTTTTCGGCTTAGTCTCTTTATTAATCTGGGGTCGCCACAGTGGAATGAACCGCCAACTTATCCAGCATATGTTTTACACAGCGGATGCTCTTCCAGCTGCAACCCATCACTGGGAAACATTCATACACACTCATTCACACACACTACGGACAATTTAGCTTACCCAATTCACCTCATCTTTGGACTTGTGGGGGAAACTGGAGCACCCGGAGGAAACCCACGCGAACACAGGGAAAACATGCAGAAACACCAACTGACCCAGCCGAGGCTCGAACCAGTGACCTTCTTGCTGTGAGGCGAACGTGCTACCCACTGCACCACCGTCAGCCTCTGTGATAACTAATCTGGCAATAATCTTTCCAACACACCCTGTGATTTAAATCTATGGTAGAGGCTTTGTATGTGATCACACTCACAAAACCCCCTAAAATCAAAGTAAAAAGAAAGGAATTTTATTATGTTATAATATGTTATAGCCATATGTTATGTTAATATCTTCAAGTGTGCTACAAAAAATAACTAAATTTACAGATACATGGATTCTTAACGCACAATGTCTTATTTCAATACTGATGAAGGATTTTGATTAGGCTACATCTCTCTGCACTTCAGTTTTTCTGTCTAATAAAATGCTTTCTAGCGCCTCCCTCCTCCTAAATTATTAATATATAAAAGCCACTAAAGTGGAAACTGATCACTCATTCATACAATTGAATATGGGTATGATGAGATCAGGAAGAGAAACAGACAAGAATTTGGCTTTTATAAGCTGTAAAATGCTACTTTACTGAGCTCAGTGGCTCTGGCTGAGCTGTGATAATAGAAGCAAAACACTGTTAGCTATTAAAAAGGGACAAACTGCTTGATATGTCCTGGCCTGTTTTCCTGTTTCATTGGAAACTGTAAACACTGAATAATGCAGTTTTTTTTTCAGGAGACATTTCAAACTAAAATACTGTCTGTAAATACAGTCATCTTTACAGTAATCTGCATTTTTACAGCACTTTCACAGCATTTTAAAGCACTCTTCCCATTCATTCATTTTCTTTTCGGCTTAGTCTTTTTACCCACGCGAACACGGGGAGAACGTGCAAACTCCACACAGAAATCACTCATTCTAAAAAAAAAACAATTCTCATTCTAACTTTTAGGGATTTTATCATTAAAAACAAATAATAATAATAATAATAATAATAATAATTATTATTATTATTATTATTATTATTATTATTATTTATTCATTCATTTTCTTTTCGGCTTAGTCCCTTTATTAATCTGGGGTTGCCACAGCGGAATGAACTGCCAACTAATCCAGCATATGTTTTACGCAGCGGATGCCCTTCCCATTTACACACATACACTACGAACAATTTAGCTTACCTAATTCACCTGTACCGCATGTCTTTGGACTTGTGGTGGAAACCGGAGCACCCGAAGGAAACCCATACAAACAGGGGAGAACATGCAAACTCCACACAGAAATGTCAACTGGCCCAGCCGGGACTCGAACCAGCGACATTCTTGCTGTGAGGCGACAGCGCTACCCACTGCGCAAATGCGTTGCCTATATAGGCTATATTAATAATTATAATAATAATAATAACATAAAAACTGAAAACTGCTGAAAAATCCAGCTTAAACCAGCCTAAGCTGGTTGGCTGGTTTTAGCTGGTCAACCAGCCTGGTTTTAGAGGGGTTTTGGCCATTTCCAGGCAGGTTTCCAGCTATTTCCAGCCTGGTCTTAGCTGGTCAGGCTGGGAGATGACCAGCTAAAACCAGCTTGACCAGCCTAGCCAGACTGGGAGGCCAGGCCAGCCAAAACCAGCTATGTCCAACTTAAACCAGGCTGGTCAAGTTGGTTTTAGCTGGTTTAAGCTGGTCATTTTCCAGCCTAACCAGCTAAGACCAGGCTGGAAATGGCTGGAAACCAGCCTCGAAATGACCAAAAAGCCTCTAAAACCAGGCTGGTTGACCAGCTAAAACCAGCCAACCAACTTAGGCTGGTTAAGGCTGTTTTTTTTCAGCAGAGATGTGGTGCTGCTGTGGTGACATTAAAGTCCAGACCATGACCTCAGAATTAATCATGTGTATTTAGATTATCATGATGAATAATCTTTAAGAAGCACTTTTGTTGATCAAAGAGTTTTTTGTCCCAAAAGCCAAACAAGAAAAAAAATCTAATCATATAGTCTACAAAATATGTCATCATTTCCCCTTTTTCTGAATGAGCGTGTTGTGTGTTATAAACTATAGGTGGGTTTACCTTCAGTAGGCCTGCTGAAAATGGTTGAAACAAATCATTGAAATAATGACAGTACAGTGCCGTTCGCTTTTTGACCGCTGCGTGTCGCGTTTCACTCCGGGTGCGAGTCTTCAGCTCAGGTCTCTCGGCCGCCGTACACACACAGAAAGGCTGCTGCAGGAAAACGTTTTCCGGTTGTGAATAACAACACAGAAACGATTTGATATACTCTTGCGTCCGTGTGTGATCATGGCAGAGTACTCACATGTAAAATCCACCAAACTGGTCCTGAAAGGATCAAACGATAAGTAAGGCTGACGTTCTCTACTGTGTTCAACCAACGATTATTATTGTTTGCCGTTAACCTGTGTTTCTTCAATTGATGTAAACAGACTTACTGTTTGTGTATATTAATTATTTTCTTAAAATAATGACCTGGGGTTTCCATATTATGCAGAAGGAAGAAAAAAAACAAAGACAAGAAGAGAAAACGAGATGATGGAGAAGACAAGCTGGATATTGTTGGTATGTTTTGTAATTTGCCCCTTGAGTTCAATACAAAAGATAAACAATAGGCAGACTAACAATTTATTGAATTGAAATATAGTTGATTTTATATTCGCACATTTGTTCAGTGACAACTTGTGATATGCTCCCTAAAGTGTTTACCATGGTACTTTAAATATTCAGTCTGAAATTACATGTAAGTATGACTTCAAAACAACATTAGCACTATTTAATTGACTGTGAACAGTGTTGTATTTTGATAGTGATTGGCTGCTATAATGATTTCACTATTAAGAATTTGCGAAGAATACCTTTTTTTATTGAGGTATGTTTTAAGATTTTTAAGGAGAAAGTACAAATGTGTGAATATAAAATTAACTTTACCTCAATATTTATTGACTAGAGCAGTGTTTTGTGAGTACTGCATGATTTACCTCATTGCTGGTGCAGACCTAAGCTTGATTGAGGTAAAGTTGGTTTTATATTCACACATTCAAGTTTTCTCCTCAATAATATAATTTCAGAAAAGTATTCTTTGCAAATTCTTAATAGTGAAATCATATTAGCAGCCAATCACTATCAAAGTACAACATTGTTCACAGTCAATGAAATAGTGCTTATATTGTTTTAAAGTCATACTTAAATGTAATGTCTGACTGCATATTCAAAGTACCATGGTAAACACTTTAGGGAGCATATCACAAGTTGTCACTGAATGAATGTGCTAATATAAAACCAACTTTACCTCAATCCAGAGCTTGTGTGTTTCTGAATGTCTCTTTAGGAGGATGGTGGACGGTGAAGTGTTATGGTGAGATCACTGGCACAGTGGCCATTGAGATGCATAAAAACTCCTACATTCATGCACTGGACACTGGACTCTTCACTGTAGGATCTCCACATAAAGGTGATGGTTGTGCTTGCATTACATTTATGTTATGTTTTCGCTCAGAAAAGCCCTATTTTGATTTTGTTGTTGATTTTTTTTAAATCGTAAACAAAGTCATGATAGAAATCAAAGGTAATAGAATAAAAAATAAGCATTTTTTTGTTCATGTAAAAATGGTCTGGATTAGGATTTGGGGATACCGATAGAAGAATAAACCACAAGGGTGAAGGGTCTGTTGTCATTTTCATATTAATACAGTGAAAATACATCATGAGGAATAGAACCCAACTAGCATACCGAATTAATAATGTCACAGATTTTATAGTGATGATATCTATATCAAATTAAAGCCATAGTTCACCCAAAATCTGAAATTTCCTCACCAATTACTCACACATCCATAGTAGAAACAAATAATGCTATTAAAGTCATTGGTTATTTTCCCAAACATTCTTCAGAATATTTTCATTTGTGTTCAACAGAAGAAATTATTTCAAACAGGATTGGAAAAAGTGGAGTAGGAGTAAATGATAGCTGAATTTTTATTTTAGTTGAGCAAACTATCCTTACAAACTAAGTGTTATTTTGTTTTTCTGACTGATAAAATATAGAATGACAGCAAACACATCATATTTAGGCAAACTGAAAGATGAGAAATATTTAAGGTGCAGCAGCAGCAGCCTTTATTTGTTTTGTTAAAATTCAAAATCAAAAAACGGTTCTAGTTTAGTTGACTAAGTTAGTAAGTTTAAAAAAGTCACAAAAGAGATATAATGGGTACAAAAATCTATCGATATTCATGATATCAGAAACATCTTTGCCACGTGTGTGAATGTATTCCTTCATCTGTAAAGTAATAGTATACTAATACCCCTAGTTTCCTTTGCAGTGAGTCAAAATAGAGGATTTTTGTAATACAAACCCCTTAACTTATATAACTAACTAACATTATAAATGAACTTCAATGAGCCTTCCATAATTAAAAAATAATGTACTGACCACTTAAAAACAATTTCAGTACAAGTATATAGTACAAAATCAGTGTTTGTATATGAGTAAAAACTAGAAGATTTATAGGAATTACAATAGCTGTGTCTCAAAATTATGCACTATATACCATGCAGCTGTACACTACAGTACACACTATAGTAATGAGCTTAATACATTTGTCTAGGCTTTCAATCCTGTAGTCAGAAAGCCCTGCCAATAGTCAAATACAGAACATGTATATTTTTCTTAATTTAATAATGTCTTTCATCATGTTTCCTGTTTTGTGGTGTACAATTTGCAATAATAATAATAAATAAGATCTATGATCTGCCTGTTTGTTTTTTGTTTTTTTTGTTTTTTACATTTTCTGAATTTTAAGAGTGAGAAAAAACTGCCTGCATGATTTATACTCAAAAGCAGCATAGATTTGTGTACAAGGACACACTGTCACACACCTAGTGCTTTTTTCATAAAGGCTGTGATTTAAAATCCATTTTACAAGATATACTTGCAGCATCTCCAGGCAAGAGGCAAATGTTTCTGTGCAATTATACAGCGTTGTATTTTTCCTGCCATGCCATGTGGCTTTTATATTGCCTTTTAAATTGAAAAGGTCCCTCTAATAGCGCGGAACAAATAAGTCTCAGGAGTAGAGATGGCTAGGTGTTGCTTTTTTCTCTGTTGCTCTCAACGTGGAGGGATTTAAAAACCTGAATAATGTTATGGATCGTCAGTCGCTATTACTGCCGCCGTTCATGCAAGCCTCAGAGCAATTTCATAGTTCAGTCACCAGGAGTAGTTGTTTACGATTGTTTTTCTTTCCAGCTTCATTTTCTACTTTCCACTGACCGTTGGCTGTACAGATCTGGAAGTGCGATGGAATTTGCTCACGCTCCCCTAAAATCAATTTCATTTATTGCTTGATACCTGAAATTAATAAACGAATGACTGTAAATGTTGTTGAAACCCACTTCATGACCGATGTGCATGTATGATAACCACACACCTTTTCAGGCATTAAGCGTGATATCACACACACACACACACACACACACACACACACACACACACACACACACACACACACACACACACACACACACACTACTAAATTTGAAGCATGTTAGATAATTCATCATGAGTTTATCCTGTCAGCAGCAGGTAAAACAGAATATCAGCTTTCAGGTTTACTCTTCTTTTTAATCAGTCATTACCCGCTTGACGCTGCTATGAAAATACTGCAAGATTCAGCAGTTTATAGAGTTATTTTCAAGAAGTTTAGTAGTTTGTTGTGTGTTTTTCAAATTCTTATAGTGAAACATTGTTTTGTTGTTTTATCTGTTTTTCAAATATTAATTTTGACAAATTTGTTGACCATTATTTTTTTCAAAAATGTTTCTTAGCATCTGAATTACTTTGTGTTAGGGCTGAGCGATTAATCGAAAAGTAATTGGAATCAACGTTCAGAAGTTATACTCGATCTAATTTTTCCAGGACATTTTTTTCAATTACTTTCCCTACGTGTCACGTGACCCTGGTCTGTTAAAGTCTGAGTCTGATTTCTACTTCTGCGGCCACTTTGCAGCCACATCTGATCTCTGGTCAAGTAGGACAATAGACTCATTCTTGAGCCTTACTTTGCACTACATTGATAATGATTGGAAGCTGCGCCAGAGATGACTTGAAACGGCATATAAAACTTGTCAGTGAACTATGAGGGCAAAAAATAAAATAAAATAATCATTTATTAATTGTAATCAAGTTAAAATGTTCAATAATCGAGATTTTGATTTTAGGCCAAATCGCCCAACCCTAGTTTGTGTAATAAGAAATGGCAGCCACTGATTCAGGTCCTGTAATAGTATAATTGAAGAGTTTAGATGCAAAAACCTCTAAGTGCCGTCTGAAATCTTCATCTAAATGTTTCTCAAGAAATTGGTTATTTTCATTGCATTTAAAGTGAAATAACTGAACATAAACATAAGAGGCTGAGAAAAACATTTTATAGGTTTTTGCATCTGAATTATATACAGTAAACAGACAATCATTCAAACAGTGGGCTCATACAGGTTCAAGGGACTCAATTTTGATTTTTTTTTTCTCTCATGTGGCACGGATCGGATATGGCCCATGAACATGTAAGCAGGAAAAAAAAAACGCATGGATTCCGATTTACTCAAATCAGATTAAGGCCTTGTGGAAATTTATCTGCTATGAATCAGATCTGTGCCCTTATGTCTGCAGTGTAAGCAGGTAGATCGGATTTTCACCTGTCAATGCAAGTTGCGCATCATCAGAGTTGACGTCATGTTTTTAATGCTTTCTAATCAGAACAGACCCAAACCTTAATTCTCATACACGAGGACTAAAAAAAACTTTTATATTGCACAAGTCTTTAAGCATTTTAACAAAGGAGGGAGAGCGTAACATTTGCTACATAACCAATATAAACTAATATAAAACTGTGGCATATGTCACATGCATAAATCACACCATGGACATTACATTAAGATGCCTACTGGTTTAAAAAGGCCTAGATTAAAAGAAGATGGCCAAATGAGAACTTTTCTGTCATAAACTATAGTAAAACAACATGTCAAAAAGAATTAAAAAAAAACCCTGTGAACAGATTATACAGGAACGGAGAAAAGGACGCTCTTTTATTGTCAGCTGTCAGTCAGCGTCAGCTCGTTTTTTTCCTGGTCGTTGTGCCTTTGCTTTGTGCTGTGTAAATGCAGTCAATTGGATACGAGTCACTTTTAAAAGATGATGTAAGCAGGTCAGCAAAAAAATCGGATAGTCACAAAATCGGAATTGACCATCAAGATCTGCAGTGTAAATGCAGTCAGGCACGTGCACACATAGGGCTCAACCTGTGCAGTGTACATGCCCTTTTGAGTCCGGGATATGAAGTGCCCTTCCAAAATGTATGTAAGTGCCCCTCCTACCCCCGCTCTTCAGTCCACGATCCCCCCCTTCAACATCAGTTCGCGGTCTCCCCCATGATCTTCTACTATGCACATGCCCTTTGGAAAGCCTCTGCACGGCCCTGAATGCAGTTGATAAAGAATCCTAAAAATGTAAACAAAAAAAGTGAAAAATTATTTTAAAAGCCTTTATTAACATGGCTATTCCATTAAAACTGCGCCTATGCATTTCAGCAAACACTTGCCTTCATCAGAGTAACCCTGATTTATTATTATGTTTATCGTTTTGTATCCCTTACCCAAAGAGCATTAATTACAATTTTTCTATTAAGAAATATTAAGCAGTCCAACAGTTTTCTAATGTGATGATGGTTTCTTAGAGTGATTTCTGAAGTACTATGTGACATTTAAGACTGGAGTAATGATGATTTTTTTGCATTGCAATAATAAATGACAATTAAAATAAAAACATGTATTTAAAATTGTTATATCACATTATTACTCTCTTTTTTTTCATGTGCTTTTTAATATTAAAACATTTGTGGTGTATACACTTATAATTTGCCAACAACATTTATGTGCACTTTTAAGTATATTTCTTGTGTTTTCAGAGGATGAAGGTCCAGATCCTCCTGAACAGTTCACAGCCATAAAACTCTCAGACTCCAGGTATAGATGACAGCTACTGTATATACATAATAGGTTTGCACAATATATAATAGTCAGGATGTATGATGTCAATCGGGGTCCGATCAGACTCCACAGTTCGGAATGCATATAATATATGGATTACTTGTAAAGTTTAACCATAATAGTAATGAGCTAAATGCACACAGACTTTTAATTTTCAGCCAGGCAACCAAAGAGCTTTCGGTGAACTGTCTTTCCATTACAAAATTGTCACGTTTGATCTGATTTATTTAAAAATCAGCGATCTTCGCTTCCTGTTAGATATACGATATGAAGTGGGTCTCAGATCGGACAAGAAGCACTGCATTAAATTCCATTTCCCCATGCCATGTCTTTAAAATATGACAACTTATTTTACCCCAGTATTTTCAATGGAATTTCTGCGCTAGCCTGTTGCTACTGACGGCGCTAGTGGTTACAACGGTCTTTCATCTCGTTTTACGCTTAAACAACTAAATAAATGCTTAAGTCTATTAAACTGAATGTATTTTAATTACATTACAACATCGATGCTTTAAAAACAACCTTGTGAAATTGAAAATAGTCACATTAAGCTTTCACCGGAAGTTTATTGTTGGCTTTAAAACTCTAGCTGTGCATAGAGCCCATTGTGCAAGTTTTAAACATTTGTAAATGCTATAAAGCTGTTTTTTTATTTTGTTATGCTATTAGTTTATTTCATTTTGTACCCGAATGTTGTTGATTCACTCCTCAGAAAAATTTAATCTCTGTTCTATTGTTGTTATCTATGCTCGTTATACATTTGTTATATTTTATGCAGATGCACTATTCCACAAAATCAAGCTCAAGTATCCTTTAATAATACTTGATTATTTTTATTAAATAAAGCTATTAAACTGGTTAAACTGTTTTCATATGGCAATATATTTTAGACAAACTAAACATTTTAATGTAAATACCGAAAACAATTAGTTAATCAATTAATTAATGATGACCTTATTTTTAATGTTCTTTTTTCAGTAAACTGTAGTCTAAGAGGAGTTTTCAAAGTAGAGGCACCTTAAAATGCATAATCATACACACCATTTAATTATCATAAGTCATTTTGATGATGTGACTAACATTGCTGATGTATTTTCTGTTGTCTAGGATAGCGCTAAAGTCAGGGTATGGGAAGTATTTGGGTATAAGCTCTGAGGGTGTTGTGGTTGGTCGATCAGATGCCATCGGCTCCAGAGAGCAGTGGGAACCAGTGTTTCAGAATGTAAGTGAGTCTGCTGCATTCACAATGGAAATACTACTCAAAGGTAGGCCTGTCACGATATCTTGATTTATTGCACCAAAATATATTGCGATAAATGGTATTGTTGTCATTTTAAGACCATTTTATGCCACTCATGATATAATGCCAGAATGACAATATAATATCATCACAATGCACTCTTCCAAAGAACACATCATATTTTATTCTTAAGAATAATTCATTTAATTATAGTCATTTTAACAATTGAATAATTATGAATCTGAATGTGAAAACGCATATCCTAAATAAATAATAATGTTAACAAAAAGGTGCAAGGTAAAAAATTAACAGAGACTGTGATATCTGCTACCAGATCTATTTTCAGTTGTCGACACCCACTTAAAAGTATACTATAGTAATTTATAGTAAAAACTATAGTGTTTTTAACCATACTGACACTGACAATTCTGAAATGTTTGCTAGAATTGTTTTATGTATGGAAGATATACACTCACCGGCCACTTTATTATGTACACCTGTCCAACTGCTCGTTAGCGCAAGTTTCTAATCAGCCAATCGCATGGCAGCAACTAATACGTTTAGGCATGTAAATATGGTCAAGACGATCTGCTGCAGTTCAAACCGAGAATCAGAATGGGGAAGAAAGATGATTTAAGTGACTTTGAATGTGGCATGGTTGTTGGTGCCAGACTGATCTGAGTATTTCAGAAACTGCTGATCTACTGGGATTTTCACGCAAAACCATCTCTAGGGTTTACAGAGAATGGTCCAAAAAAGAGAAAATATCCAATGAGCGGCAGTTCTGTGGGCACAAATGCCTTGTTGATGCCAGAGGTCAGAGGAGAATGGCCAGACTGGTTTGAGCTGATAGAAAGGCAACAGTAACTCAAATAACCACTCGTTACAACCGAGGTATGCAGAAGAGCATCTCTGAACGCACAACACATCCAGCCTTGAGGCAGATGGGTTACAGCAGCAGAAGACCACACCTGGTGCCACTCCTGTCAGCTAAGAACAGGAAACTGAGGCTACAATTCGTACAGGCTCATCAAAATTGGACCATAGAAGATTGGAAAAACGTTGCCTGGTCTGTTGAGTCTTGATTTCTGCTGCGACATTCGGATGGTAGGGTCAGAATTTGGCGTCACCAACATGAATCCATGGATCCAGCATGGATCCATCCTGCCTTGTATCAACGGTTCAGGCTGGTTTGAGGGATATTTTCTTGGCACACTTTGGGCCTATTAGTACCAATTGAGCATCGTGTCAATGCCACAGCCTACCTGAGTATTGTTGCTGACCATGTCCATCCCTTTATGACCACAGTCTACCCATCTTTT
>LR812519.1:23861468-23941468 GCA_903798195.1 Danio kyathit | reverse complement strand
TAAAATAAGTCCGAATTTGCCAGCAGTAAGAATAATTTTGGGCTTGACTGTATATCTGCAGTTTTTGTTGTTATTAATTTCTTTATCTTGTGGTGGAAACAAGCTTCCAGAATTATTAAAGATTTTGTCATATTTTTTTGTATTGGATTGTAAATGTCATTCATTTACAAAAATAAATGGATTACAGACTCAATCTCTCGTTTAATCACTTAATTTATTCAAAATATTTTAATTATTATTATGAATAATTACATATATTGGAAGACATGAAAATGCCTAAAATGTTTGTCTCTTTGTTTTTCATTTTCTGATGTGAGTTAATGTTTTGCGCCAGTGGTGTAGTGGTTAGTGCGTCGACCAGAGTGCGATTCCACCTCGCGGTCCTATGCCGATCCTTCTCCTCTCTCTGCACCCCATGCTTTCCTGTCAATACTCTACACTTTCCTATCTATTAAAGGTGAAAACCCCGAAAAAATAAATTATTAAAAAAAAAGAAAAAAGATACCATGATTGACTCTTAAAAAGATAGTTCACCCAAAAATGGAAATTCTGCCATCATTTTCTCAAACCTCACTTGTTCTAAACCTGTTTGACATTCCTTACTCTGTCACAAACACACAGACACATATTTTGAAAAAAACTAAAAATCTGTGTAACCATTGACTTCAATAGAATCTATTTTTCCTACCATGAAAGTCAATGCTTTTTTTTTTTTTCGTTTTTTTTTTTTTCTCAGATTTCTTCAAAATATCTACTTTAGTGTTCAACAGATGAAAGCTATTACTTTTCAGCTATATATCTGCCACAGGCCATTAGTGTCCCACCAGTGCAGATATACAGCCATATCGCACTACTGATATTGTGTTTATACAACAGTTTGACAAACACGAAGAGTCTAAAAACCCTTTTGTATTAGGAACTACTTTCTTCCGCCATTCATTCACATCTGCAGCTGACGTCAGAACAGCAGAAGCCATTACTAATTCACCAATGTCACTTCAGAGCTAGTGTTTGAATGATTCTCTAGCATAATATCTAATGTGATGACAAAACAGGTGATTTTGCTGACATTTTAAGATTATAAGGCTGAACGTGACATGAAATGCCCTCCATCTACAGAGATATCTCCTTACAATATTACGGTCTACAGTATTTCTCTGTTACAATCGGGATATCACAATAATTAACCCCGGAAAAAGCAGCGCAATCACTACCAGATTACAGTTGTGTTGACACATGCGGGCATTTCTTCGTTCTTTCTGCCAACACAACACACATTCCTGATATGCGAGTCCCATCTCACACTCATTACACTACAATAATATGGTGTAAATACAGCACGAGTGCTGTTACTGGCAGAATATCGCACGGCCATCAGCTAATCAGATTCAAGAACCAGACAGAACTGTTGTATAAGCATGCATTCATTCATTCATTTTCTTTCCGGCTTAGTCCCTTTATTAATCCGGGGTTGCCACAGCGGAATGAACCAGCACGTTTTTACGCAGCGGATGCCCTTCCAGCCGCAACCCATCACTGGGAAACATCCACACACACTCATTCACTACGGACAATTTTGCCTACCCAATTCACCTGTACCGCATGTCTTTGGACTGTGGGGGAAACCGGAGGAAACCCACACGAATGCAGGGAGAACATGCAAACTCCACACAGAAACGCCAACTGACCCAGCCGAGGCTCGAACCAGCGACCTTCTTGCTGTGAGGAGACAGCACTACCTACTGCGCCACTGTCACCAAGTATACATATATTATTATGTTTTCTAATATTATTATTGCTCTGTAACTGGAATGACATTGTTTCAAGTAATTGTGTTTCATATGAGTAATTTTTATAGTTATGAATATATAGTCATATGCTATTTCATTAGTTATGTACATGTCATTTACTGTCCCTCCTCTTTTTCCATACTTTTTGACTTTCTTTTGAACACAAAAGTTGTTTTCTTCGAAACTGGTATCTGTTTACTTGGCTATTTTCTAGTTTGGATTTCAGTGACTACTGCTTTCCAACATTCTTCGCAGTGTTATTTTGTGTTCAACAAAAGAAGAAGAAATAAGGGCGATCAATTAAGTAACCGATGATAAGTAAATAAGTAAACGATCAATTTTATTTATTTAGGCGTTCTGTATAATGTAATACTACTTAACTAGCTTTTTAATATTGCACTGATTTATATTGAACTGCATGTTGATGCTCTCCACAACCGCCAGATGGCGGAAATCCTTCGTCAGTTTATCAGTCGTATTTACCTGACTTGTTTGTTTCGAGTGAGGTAAAACTGCATCTGTTTCCACAGTTTCTCCGCACACACTTAATTAATAGAAATGTGATATATGGCAGACGTGTGCTGTAGTGTAGTAACATAAAGCAGAAACGAACCCAAAGACAAAAAACTGTAAAGTCATCTTTAATTGTGTAAGTCATTGTTTTGGTCACTCCCCCGTGTGTCTCGTGGGTTTGCGCAGATCACCAACCGTCACGAGAATCCTCATCGGCACTTCCGCGTTCGGAGAAGTCCGAGGACAGTTCAGTCTCATCATGAACAACAAATTAAACGTGTGCTTTTTCATTCTCTCTCTTATGTGTATGTGCTTGTCTGCGCAATATGTACCACCGGTAAGTCACAGTCTATGCGTGTTGTTGATAATGGTGAAACAGTTGCTTGTTTACGGCAACAACATCCTCATATCTTACTTCAGATTTGTGTTATTGTGTATTACAGTGATAGCAGGACTGATTCGTGTCTATGTTTATACGACACTGCTTTGTTGTATAACTTAAATGACCTAGTTAATGGTGTTGGTACAGTTAAAAAAAGTTGAGGAATAACCAACACGACACTAATTTGCTGTAAAAATGAGGTATAATAACTGGTGTTTATGTATTTCAGTACACAGAAGATTGCAGAAGTGGCATGTATCCTCCAAATGGCCCCACGTGAGTATAATAACTGAAATTATGAATTATAGAGTCTGTTGAAACTAAAGTACTGTCAGTGTATATTGGTTTATTACACAATTCCCTTTAACACTTTACCTCACAGGTACGTGTAGTGTATGTAAAATACAGCGAGCAAATAAATGCTCACACAAGAGAAAAAGAAAAATATGTCACTTGGAAAATGAAGAACAATATAACACTGACTTTAAAATGTTACAATAACTTAATAGCCTGTATGAAAAGAAAAGTGAAGGTTTTTTGTTTTTTTTTTTGTTTTGTAACAATAAGGTTGGATTAGGGCTGGGTGATAAAATGGGTATCGATATTTATTGACTGAACACCAGTCAATATCAATAAAAAAAAGTTTTGTCGATATTGACAAAATATCAATATTTTTGTTTTT
This sequence comes from Danio kyathit, assembly GCA_903798195.1. Classification (NCBI taxonomy): domain Eukaryota; kingdom Metazoa; phylum Chordata; class Actinopteri; order Cypriniformes; family Danionidae; genus Danio; species Danio kyathit. The sequence goes on along the minus strand of LR812519.1, from coordinate 23,938,101 downwards.
GACTATTACAGAATATTTGCCTTAGTAAATATATTTTTGTTTTTGACTGTTAAAAATATTTGCCTTAGTAACGTTAGTAAATTATAATTAAGTTGTTCAATAAAAAAGAAATCTTAATATTCCTAAATGGATTGTTAAAAAATATTCAATAATTATTGATATCGAATGATATGAAACATAATATCGTGATAATATTTTTGCAATATCGCTCAGCCCTAGGTTGGATGATCATCATTGTTGTGCAATAACTTGTGCATCTTTTTACATTACATTGCAATTGTTCATTTTAGAGTACTTGTTAATATTGAGTACTTTAAGTGTTCAGCTTATGGTTAATTGCATTTATATATGCATAATTTACCTTTATGATTATGTCTGTACATGTTATTTGTGACAAGGACCCTGTAAAAGTAGATGTTTACAATATGTCTAATATATATATATATATATATATATATATATATATATATATATATTAGGGCTGCACATTATTGGAAAAATTGGATATTGCGATATTTTATTTTTCTGCAAGAAATATTGCAACATGAATACAGTTTCACATAGTAATGGGCGATATAAACGATATGCGATATAAACGATACAAAATTGGCCTACGATAGAGATTCTAATTCTATTGCACTATCGCGATAATACATGTTTGATGACGCAATCTACCCGCGAAATTAAGAGCAACAGCAACAACAGCACTAAGCAACGCATGGCACCGAATGACGGCGTGTCGCACAACTTGCGAGCCTCATGCATGGCATATTGTGGCTTGTCTAGTGAACATCAGTGCCTCCCACACAGATTTTACCTGGGCGGCCGATATATTATTGGGGCGGCCCGGTTCTGTGTTCGCGAGAAACAGAACACTCTGCCACAGACTCGCATGCTCTGCATGCAGACCCACAGAGACGCGCTGTATCGCGCTGGATACAGATCTGTTGTTCTGATTTGGGAGCAGCTTTAAGAAGAGCGCGAAGACTAAATAGACTGATCCAGCTCATTATTTGGCATTATTTGGGGTGACAATACATTCTCTTTTCCCCGGACGTGTCCGAGAATCTGCTTTCGCTTTCGATATGAATTAACCGCAGACAGAGAGAGAGAGAGAGGGAAAGAGAGAGAAAGAGCAGATCAAGACACCAGTTTTAATTTCATTAGCAGAACAAAATGTTTAAAATCAAGTGCGTTACCTTAGGCTGCAGGTTAGAAATATGTTTTTATTTAAAGTATCTGCAATACACAATTTTATTTGACTTTTTAATACTGGAAGTAATTTCAGTACAGTGTAAGTTCCTTAACTAAAAAGACACCATTTTTTTTGTTCTCTGCAACTTGGCATTTAGGAACCAAGGACTTAAAAGAAAAGTCTTGCTTTCTAAAAGGCACTACATTTAGTTTATTTATCTGCAACATTGTGTTGTTTAATTACAGTTTTACTTTTGCACAATAAATGTTCTCAAAATGACATGCAACGTTTCTTTATTTCTTAAAAAAAATAGCAGTTTGGCTTTCCTAAGGGTCTCTGTAACCTGTTCTGAAATGGTTCTATTATAATTTATATATCGCAATATATATCGTTATCGCAAGAGGCTGCAATGTATATCGCAATATGGATTTTAGGCCATATCGCCCATCCCTAGTTTCACAAGATGTTCTGAATAGCTCTATTTGACAGTTTTCCTGGGCAGTATTCAGGTACAGAAATGAGTTATTCACAATGCTTTTTGCTTTGCTTTGTCTCATTTCTGATCGAAATATCTCAAATTCTTGGATCAAGTAAAAAAAAATATTGTTTGTTTTCACTTTCAGAAGAAATAAGTAAAAATTAAGTGTTTTATTCTTTAAAACAAGGTAAATTATCTGCCAATGGGGTAAGTCAAATCTAGTTTTGGATTGAAATGTAGATATTTGTTGTAGAAACAAGACAAAAATTCCAAGTAAGAAAAAAAAAGTTCCCATATAAATATAAAATAAATATATATATATATTTTTTTACACCTCCAGCATCATATTTTTTGTGCCCAAATGTTTTAAACTCTCTTAAAGTGCACAGCCACAGACCTTAAAAACACATACAAATGATACTCTCAAGTGGTTCCAAACATTTATGAGGTTACTTATTTTGTTAAACACAAAACAGGATATTTTGAAGAAAGCTAAAAACCTTTAACCATTGACTTCCATTGTTTTTGTTTTTCCTACTATGGAGGTCAATGGTTACAGGTTTTCAGTTTTCTTCAAAATATATTCCTTTTTTGTTCAGCAGAAGAAAGACACTCATAAAGGTACAAAACAAGGATGAGAAAATTACAGAATTTTTATTTTTAGGTGAACTAGCCCCTGAAAATGTTTTAAATAGCTCTATTTGACAGTTTTCTGGGAAATCTGACAGAATTCATTAATAAAAAATATTGTTTTGTTTTTACTTTCAGAAGAAATAAGTCAAAAGTGTTTTTTCTTTAAAACAAGCTAAATTATCTGCCAATGGGAAAAGTCAAATCTAGTTTTGCTTTGAAATGTAGATATTTGGACTAGAAACAAGACAAATTCATTTTCAAAACATTTTTCCCATATAAATATAAAATTAATTTAAATTTTTTACACCTCCAGCATCATATTTTTTGTGCCCAAATGTTTTAAACTCTCCTGAAATCCACAGTCACAAATCTTAAAAACACATGCAAATGATAAACCTTCACTCTATTATGGTTAAACTTGCAGCGACTACAAATGGCACGTGTTCTGTAGCACCTGGTCAAATATAATTCAGACTCAAAATTGCAGATTTTGCGATGTGACTATTGCGGACGCACACATTGCGATATCGATGCTGAAATGATATATTTTGCAGCTCTAATATATATACAATCAACTAAATATACAAATAAAATATATTTTAACATCTGACAAAGGATACTTTTGTACCGAAAGTCCTTTTTTTTTCTAATAATTTGAGGTATTTAATTATAGAACTGCGTAAATAAATAAGAAATACAACATAATAACACTTTCAGTTTGAGAATTTGCTATAAACAGTATACTTTATATGTACTTTATATATAATGTAATATTTCCATCTAGGTTTGAGATTTATTAGGGCTTAAAAAAATCAGCATTGATTGTGAAATGTGTTTATCCAAGTTTGTTTAGAATAATATGAATGCTTAAAATATACATCAAAAGGAGAAAACCTGTATTTGAATCTTTGTATGTTTTAGATTTAAAGGCGACGTGTCCTGGTATACTGTTGATCTGGATTTACCAGCAAGCAAAAGATGGACAGATGTTATTTCAGACAAGAAGACTGAGGTGAGTTCGTAATGTCATACTTGTTAATTCTTCATAGATGACTCTCCTCGTGGCTTTGAGTTGCTTTATAAAGGAATGGACTGAAAGTGCTTAAATAGTTTTGCATTGAGAGACAAGCTAACTGCTCTTGTGAGGTTTCAGATGAACTTTGTGAACTGAAAAGCGCCATTACACAAGAGCTCGTGTGTATTTTTTTCCTTCAGATGGCGAGCATGATTCAGGCCATCAGAGATCTAGCAGACGCCTTTGTTCCCAGCGGGAAGCTCATTCAGCTGGTGGACAAGGATTTGGTGAATATCAACTATCTAACATACCTCTTTGTACTGTGTAAAACCCAATAAGTTAAGGGAACTCAAACCATTTGAGGATTGCCTTAAACCATTTAAAGAGATAGTTCTCCCAAAAATGAACATTTTCTCACTGTTTCTTATTTATTTGTTAGTTTCTTTCTTCTGTTGAACACAAAACAGGACATTTTGAAAAAAGCTAAAAACCTGTAACTATTGACGTCCATAGCAGGAAAAACAAATACAATGGAAGTCAATGGTTACAGGTTTCAGCTTTCTTCAAATATATCCCTTTGTGTTGAGCAGAAGAAAGACACTCATAAAGGTTTGAAACGTGTAAAGGGTGAGAAAATGACAAAATGTTTATGTTTGGGTGAACTATCCTTTTAAGTTCAAAAATATTTATACAATAATATTTATGACTACTGCAAACTTACTCCATATGTAGTGCCCGCCTGTAGGGTTGAGGAGCACTAGGCGAGATAAAAAAAAAATGGGCCTACTGTTGTAAAAACATGTTATATTTAAGTGTATACATTTTTATTAACTATAACATGTTTAACCTTTAATACATATGTAAAAATATTTACTTGTATGCAAGCCAGAAAACACTCATTTAAAAAAATTAGGTATGACATACAGTTGAATTCAGAATTATTAGCCCCCCTTTGAATTTTTGTGAAATGATGTTTAACAGAGTAAGGACATTTTCCCAGTATGCCTGATAATATTTTTTCTTCTGGAGTTTTGTTCTTGTTTTATTTCGGTTAGAAAAAAATCCGTTTTTAATTTTTTTAAAAGCCATTTTAAGGACAAAATTATTAGCCCCTTTAAGCTACTTTTTTCCTGATAGTCAACAGAACAAACCATCGTTATACAATAACTTGTCTAATTACCCTAACCTGCCTAGTTAACTTAATTAACCTAGTTAAGCCTTTAAATGTCACTTTAAACTGTATAGAAGTGTCTTGGAAAATATCTAGTCAAATATTATTTACTGTCATCATGACAAAGATAAAATAAATCAGTTATTAGAAATGAGTTATTAAAACTATTATGATTAGAAATGTGTTGAAAAAATCTGCTCTCCGTTAAACAGAAATTGAGGAAAAAAATAAACAGGGGTGCCAGTAATTCAGGTGGGCTAATAATTCTGACTTCATCTGTATACAAATAAAACCAGAATCAAATGCATTTTTTGTAAATGAATAACATACAAATATATACATACATATCTAGAAATGCAGGAGACATTTTAGCTTGTTTTTACACAGACTAAACTTTGCATTAAATGTTGGACAGTGGGTAAAATTCCATTTTGACAAAATGAGGGAGAAACCTGTGTTTTTTTTTTCAGCAGGGTGAATTAGTGAGATAGATAATTAATAGATTATTTAATGAAACGTGCTGAATGTGGCCTATTTTTTTTCTCACATATTACACAAGTATTTCTGTGATCATGGGCATTGTTGCATTTATTAAAACAAGTCCTAATACTGTACTACTAAATCATGTATTGCGCAAAGCAGAACAGAACGTACCTTTACTTTCAGCTTGCTTTTTTTCCTCTGTATTTCTTTTCTTCCTTTTTCGCCTCTGGAAAGATGCCGTTTGGTTTGGACGCCTTATCATTTCATATTCAAATTTGATTAAGATCGATTAAAAATAACAATCACACTTGTGACGTAATATTACTTAAGACTTTAAGACACTTTTTCAGCTTTTATTGTGAGCAATTTGGAGAGATATGTGGAAACTTTGTTGGGGTTACGTTACGTCACCCAATAGCAGATCACGAGCGGTGTTATGCAAAACAGAGTGTGGTGCTGCTGGGTATGTTTCTAGTATTTTCTGCTTTTATCCATACTGTTGTTGTGTATTTATTATCGGTTTCACCTTTTTGTCATGTATGCATTATACAGAGCTATTCTTTTAATGAAATGTGGAGGTTAGTTTTGTCTTCACTGTTGTGAATTGTATCGCAATTAATGGGGTTTGTGCATTGCGCAGTGCACATCTTTTATGATTTAAACATTCACGCTCACGCTTACCTTCACAGTAAATATAATATTAAAGCAGTATTCATGGTTGTTGCTAGATCGGATACGTTTGCGGCCAGAAGTTAATGAGAATTATTTATGAAATTTCTGATTTATTGTATTTTATTATCGTCTACCCCCACCCCAACCCTAAACCCAACCATCACAGAAGCGTAAAAACAGTAGGTGTACCGAGTATTATTTATGATATCTATTAAATTACCCAGTAAATAGTATTTTATAACGCCTACCCCCACCCCAACCCTAAACCCAACCGTCACATTACTGTAAAAATATTAATTATTGTTATACAGTGTCATAAAAAATGCCGCTATATTAATGTGCATTTCGCACTTCCGGCCGGCCGCGTATCCAATCTAGACTTTACCAGCATTCATGGGGCCCTCCAAGAAACCCGGGGCCCTAGGTGACTGCCTATATTGCCTGTTGGACAGGCCGGCACTGTCCATATGAGCACACAAAATATTAATTAAAACTGTATTGCCACTTCAATGACAATGTAAACTTGTCAAAACTTAATACTTTGAGTTTTGGAATCTCAGGTACAGTTGATAAATGTCTATTAAGTTGCATTAAAGCATTTAAATGTCTTCGCTGAGGTTCAGCTTCCTGCGCCTAGACTGCAGCTCTGCACAAGACATTTGGCCATAGGGGAAATGGTCGTGCCCAACTGAGCCAGGTTTCTCTCGAGGTTTTTTAAATCTTCGCTTTCGCCAATTGGTGAAGTTTTTTCCTCGCCGCTGTCGCCACTGGCTTGCATGGTTCGGGATCTGTAGAGCTGCGCATCGATGGATTTGCTCTTCAGTGTTTGGACTCTCAGTAGTGATTATTAAACCACACTGAACTGAGCTAAACTGAACTGAACTTAATCTCTGAAAACTGAACTGACTTTGTTTCAATTCACTATAATCTTCCATGTGAAGCTGCTTTGACACAATCTACATTGTATAAGCGCTATACAAATAAAGATGAATTGAATTGATATATTCATTATAAATCATTGCCAAATGCTGCACTGTAAAACCTATTAAGTTAAGGGAACTCCTACCATATGATGCTAAATAACGATTACTGAAGTTCTAAATCTCAACATGGGTTTAAGATGAAAATGGATTTTCAGGCATGAAAAACAATTAACCTGTGATTATCATATTAATAAAGTGCATAAAAAGGGATTTTTATACATTTTTACTATGATTTACAAAAGACGGCCACTAAAATATTAATGTCTGACTATTGTATATCCACATAAAAATGCATATTTACAATAATGATTATTTGTCGACTGGAAAAGTCTATTTAAGATACATTTTTTTGTGATTGATTATTCTTTTATCTATTTTAATAAGTACATGTCAGCATTTGCAAGTTGTTTAATTTTATGTAAACACACATACACTTGATGGATTGGAAGTCCACGCTATCACCATAAATGGCTGACTAAAATAGTTGCTGCTTTTAAGCTTGAAAGAATTGGTTTTTGCTAGGGCAGATGCTTCTAAAAAGTTTTTAAAACTCTGGGGCCTCTTCCTTGCTTATCTTTTTAAGAGTTGAAAGTAGGGCACTTATGATTCATGGACAATTTTACTCTTACTTTTCCACTCTATTTTCAATGTTTTCAGTTTGATCAATTAAAACTTAATAGTGTATATTATTAACTCTATATGGTGCATGTTTGGACTGATGTATAGGACAGATGCTTGTTTTTTTATTATTATTATCATTTAATGTTTTTTTTAATGAATTTACTAATTTAACTTTTTTTCTGTATGTTTTTCTTATCATTTGTATAAAAAGTTTTGTAGATTGTATAAATGTTTTTGTTCAGTTTTGTACTTATAAAAATAAATAAATGTATTTATAAATATAAATAAATAAAATATATATAAAAAAACACACATACAAACATTTTTAATTATGACAGAATATTATTTCATAAATATTTTGACTTTGTATTTTCACCAAAAGTTACTTTAAACATTACAATAGACACGTCACTTTCATTTAATGTACTTTCTAGGTATATCAAACCACTTTTGTGAGTTTGATTTGATTCAGAGCTCTATATTGTGAGGCAGTGTAAGAATTTAAAGTAATGTGTTTTGTTTTTTTCAGCCATTGATGGTGGACACTCTGCCGTACCCGTTCAATGAGGAGATCCGAGGAATCGCATCCGTGTCTGGTGTTCCTCTGGGTAAGAAATGCAGCAAAACTATAGTATCATGTTTACCTCTGTTTCTTCAAATAAAACCTGAATTCAAACTGTCCTCTGTGATGCAGGAGAGGTGGTGCTCTTCAACATATTTTATGAGGTGTTCACTGTCTGCACTTCTCTGGTTGCTGAGGACATCAACGGTGAGAGCATCATCTAACACAAAACATGTCTTGTAATATTTATTTAAAGATTTGATCAGTTTTTAAAGGACACAAGTCAGTGCTATGGGGTCTGTAAAATTGATTAGCGTTTTATGTAGATACATACAGTTGAAGTCAGAATTATTAGCCCCCCTTTGATTTTTTTTCTCTTTTTTTAATATTTCCCAAAAGATGTTTAACATAGCAAAGAAATTTTCACAGTATGTCTGATAATACTTTTTCTTCTGGGGAAAGTCTTATTTGTTTTATTTTGATTAGAATAAAAGCAGTTTTAATTTTTTATCACCATTTTAAGGACAAAATTATTAGCCCCTTTAAGCTAATTTTTTTTTCCCGATAGTCTACAGAAGAAACCATCATTATACAATAACATACCTAATTACCCTAACCTGCCTAATTAACCTAGTTAAGCCTTTAAATGTCCTTTAAGCTGTATAGAAGTGTCTTGGAAAATATCTAGTAAAATATTATTTACTGTCATCATGGCAAAGATCAAATAAATCAGTTACTAGAGATGAGTTATTAAAACTATTATGTTTAGAAATACAGAAAACGGGGAAAAAAATAAACAGGGGGGGGGGCTAATAATTCTGACTTTAACTGTACATTAACATTTTAGTATAAAATAATTGAATTCAATTACACAGTGTAGCAAGAAGGTCGGTGGTTCTAAGCCTGGCTGGGTCAGTTGGCATTTCTGTGTGGAGTTTGCATGTTCTCCCCGTGGCTCCGGGTTTCCCCCACAGTCCAAAGACATGTGGCATAGGTGAATTAAATAAACTAAATTGGCCGTAGTGTGTGTGTGTGTGTGTGAATGAGTGTGTATGGATGTTTCCAAGTACTGGGTTGCAGCTGGAAAGGCATGTGTAAAACATATGCTGAATTAAGTTGGCGGTTCATTCCGCTGTGTCGACCCCTGATGAATAAAGGGACTAAGCCGAAAGAAAATGAGTAATATAATAATAAAAAATACTGATTATAACAAATATGAACAAGAATTACATCAATAAATGATGCCACATTTGCTTAAAATAAATCATTTATTAACTTAACTTATGAATATCAATTCGATTAGAATAATGGTGACATTTATTACAATAGTTAATACATGTGTAATTACCGTACTATAATTAGTAGAGATGTGAATCATTTTTAAATGAATAATTATTATAAATAAACATTTTTGAATAGAAACAAATGAAATTTTCACAGTATAAATTGGATCTTTATTCAAGACTTTATTTTCTGTTGGTTATGGGATGCTCTCCCTTATTCTTGCTTCCACACTAGCTAGTTTTAAGGAGATGTTAAAAACTCATCTTTTTAAGATTGCACTTTTAGATTCTCGATCATTCCAATGTGTTTATATTTTATCAATGTTGAATCTTTGCATTTTTGCGTGTTTGATTTTCTCTGTTGTCGTAGCGCTTTGGGTTTTAGAAAAGCGCATTATAAATAAAACCTATTATTATTATTAAGACACCCTTTAGATGACTTTTACATTTTATGATGGGGTCCCTCTCCTAAAGATGATAGTATTCGGGGGTACATTGAAAACTTATGTTAACCTATTTAAAGCATACACTACTGCTCAAAAGTTTAGGGACATTACATTATTTAAATCCTTTGTTTCGGCAAGTATTAATTACATTTATTAGAAGTAACAGTGAAACATGATGCTATAACATATTTAGAATTCTTATAAACACTGCTCTTTTGATCTTTTTTATTTGCCAAAAAGATCCTTAAAAAAGGACAAAGCACGGTTTTAGAAAAATATTAAGCACACCTTACAGCTAAGATAAAAATAAGAAGTTTATTTAAATGATTTCTGGATGGATCATATGACACTGAAGTAATGATGCTGGAGCAAAAACTAAAATTTAGCTTTGCAGCACAGGAATAAATTACATTTTTAAAATAAAACATGCGTAAAACATATGCTGAAATAGTCGGCGGTTTCTAAGTCATTTTTTCTAAGTATATTTTGTGTTGCAAAGATTATTGTTAAGAACTAAATTGGCTGTAGTGTATGAATGTGTGTGTGAATGAGAGATTGTATGGGTCTTTCCCAGTACAGTGCTGGGTTGCGGCTGGAAGGGCATCTGCTATGTAAAAACATATGCCAGAGTAGTTGGCGGTTCATTCCACTGTGGCAACCCCTGATAAATCAGGGGCTAACCTGAAGAAAAATGAATGAATATTTGCATAACAGAATACTGTTGTTTTAAATTGTAATAATATTTCACAATATGAAGGTTTTTAGTTAAAGCAGTATTGGTGAGGATGAGAAACTTATTTAAAACAATCATTTCAATAAAATCATACAGCTCCCAAATTACTAAATGGCGCTGTACAACACTGTATCATATCAGAATACTTGTGAAATGCCCTAAAGTAAAGATCAGGTTGTTTTTACTGTAGGTAATCTCATCCATGCAAGGAACCTGGACTTTGGACTGTTCATGGGGTGAGTTTTAACATTTGTTCCTCAATTCATGCACGATCATTGACTGTACAAGACTTCATATGGTGTGTGTTCCCGTCCTCTTTCAGATGGGATTTAAAGAACAGGTCATGGATCATCACAGAGAAGCTGAAGCCTCTGGTTGTCAACATAGACTTCACGCGAAATGGCCAGACGGTCTTCAAATCCACCAATTTTGCAGGATACGTCGGGATGTTGACCGGCATTCATCAGGTAATCACAGAGCAGTCTTTGAGGATATCCAGAATAGCGGCAGGAGACAGAAGTGACCTTTTGTCTCGGCTGTTGTTTTTAGTTTCACTTCTGGGTTTGAACAGGAAGGATTATTGTGAAAGCTTGGACTGTTGGTCACTGATCACATTGCTCATGTTGTTTTCTTTACAGAACTCATTCACTCTCACTATGAATGAGCGATTCAGTCTGGATGGAGGATACATCGGTGAGCTCCTTTATTCATCTCACTGGCTGCTGCTGAGTCATGTGGCACAAATATGTGGAGTTTAAGGCCAGAAGTTACATTTGACTTTTTTTTAAACCTTTAAAGGGGGAATTTTATAACAATCCCAAATCAAACTAAAAGTGCTCAGGGGTAGCTTAATTAGTTTTTCTCAGTCGCTTTGGTGCATTTCTCACAACACTGTTTACATTTGCACAACAGTTCATGCATTTCTCGAAACAATTAGTCATTTGTGCACATCATAGTATCAGTTTCTCATTCCCTCCAACATATTGCAAATGCTTTTGGACATGCATCAATTGCTTTCCTACAACTCTCTGCTGTTTATAACATTATCATTTGCTTATGTCATGTCAGTCAAAATGAATTAAACTTGTGAATGCTGAATAGTCATTCCATATAAAACTAATACTCCTCATTTCATTACTTGAGTCTTTACATACAAAAATGTTGAACTAGTTGTCAAAATCTGTCAAGCTAATTTTATAAAAAAAAATATTTTTTTTTCCTGAAAATGTCTTTTAAATTGAATACATTCATGAATGATTTACAGACCTGTGTATGCTGTAGGTTAAGTTCCAATATGTACTGCAATATTGTTTACAGTTGTGCACAGCTCTACCCAAAGGAAGTTTGTTTGTTGTAAATAAGGGTGTGTTTATTCTTTTGCACAATGATGTGAATGAATTAGAATTGGAAAGAGCAAATGCAGTCAAAATGTGAAACATACATAATTCATTGTCTTGTACTCAGATACCTCACTAAATGCAGTGATGTCCAACTTTACTGTAGTTTTCAAATGGCTGTGCAAGTAGTATATACTGTAGTGCTGTCTTGAGCATTTTTAGGAAGCGTCACCAAAATCTGACTTTTTTGCAAAAAAAATCACTGAGTAAAGTGTCATAATGAAAACAGGACAAAGCCATTTGACTATCTTGTTCATGACAATGGTGTCAGGACTTTTCATCTTGATGACACTGACACTTTCATTGACATCAATACTTGCTTTTGAGGAAGGAGCTCTCCATTTTGAGCAAGTGACTCGCTTTTGCAGGTTAGGTTTTGCAGTTTGTACTAATTGTTTTGAGAAATGCATTAACTGTTGTGCAAATGTAAATAGTGTTGTGAGAAATGCACCAAAACGACTGAGAAACTGTAATTTGTCAGTGCTGTTTGGGTGTGGGATTCATCAGAATAAACAGCAAAAGTAAGTCCAAGGCACTTGAAAAATGTGGAAAAAATATAAAAAAGCCTTTATTGACATGGCTATTCCTGCATTTTTAAGGAATAGTCATGTAAATAAAGGCTTTTAATATTTTTCCACATTTTTTGAGTGCCTTGGACTTACTTTTGCTGGGAATTTTATAACCTTATTAAATGTCTTTGACTTTTATGTGAAATGCAATTACTTTAATCAGACATCTGTATGCTGTTAATAGCAATAAAATGTAAATAGTTTACAAGCTTAAATATACAGAAAATTGTACAAAACTCATATACAAAAGAACTCATTGCATTTGGGTGAAATTTATATTATGACAAACTTTTCTTTCTTTTTTTGACCTTTATGTTGAATTTGAGGCAAAACTGTTCATTTGAGTTGCTTTTGATTCCTCAAGGGACAAAATTAAATGGGGTTTCTGGCTCGGTGTTGTTATTTCTTTAGTTTTTTTATTGATTTATTTAAAAATGTCTGTTTTATTTGGTCAGATAATTGGTAGAATGAATGCATGGGGTTTAATTGTTGTTAAGTGTGTGTGGTGTGAATTGCAGGGATTCTGGAGTGGATCTTGGGAAAGAGAGACGGCATGTGGATGAGTTTCCTGACTCGCTCAGTGCTGGAGAATGCAACTAGGTTAACAATTCACACACACACACACACACACACACACACACACACACACATTAATGGACTATAAACATTCTAATGCAGTTTTCATAAATAATTGAACCAGTTTAAAATAGCCTTTTATGACTATTCAGTTAGAGTATAAGGCAGAATTATGCATTTAGAATCACTTTAGAACAGATTTCAGAATAATTAGCATTTTATTTTTTGATTAAAGCATTAATATTGTTCAATTTCTAACTTTTTTCATGTAATTAAGTCCTCAAAGCTCCAGTGTTCAGTGTCACATGATCTTTCAGAGAAAAATTTATATGCTGAATTTGGTGCTGCAATTATCACAGAAACATTACGTTTTTAACATTTATAATAAGAACATTATTAGGTATAACTGAACACCAAATCTACATATTAGAATGATGATGACGCTGAACACTGATGTAACGGCTGCTGTAAAAACATATTTTGAACATTGCAGTAAATTACACTTTAAAACATTATTATAAAAACATTTCTTAATTCACAGATTTGATTGGTAAAGAAATTATTATTTTGTTCTTTCTTGAACTGAAATACATGTTTAAATCTTTATGTAAATATGTTTTTGACACTGAAGTATGACAAACGCAAAGACGTCTCTTGAGTATATAATAATGATATTGTTTTCTTTTAGCTATGAAAGTGCCAAGGCTCTACTGTCTGATACTAAGCTGTTGGCTCCAGCCTACTTTATCCTGGGGGGAAACCAGTCGGGTGAAGCCTGCATTATCACCAGATCCAGAACACAGAACATCAGCCCGCTGGAGTGAGCTCTGCACCACTGATCTAGTCTACTCACACGCATATCTACATCAGGGCTGTCCAATCCTGAGTTGATACTTATAAGTTATTACTAGGGCCAGACAGAATATGCAGACATTTTTTGCTATTTCTGCACAGAATTTTGTAAATCTTCAGATTTATGCAGAATAATTTTGGGAGTATTACAACTGAAAATTTAATATATGAAATAATAAAAAAAAAAAAAAATATATATATATATATATTTTTTTTACTTTACTGGTTTACAATGTAAATCCAATTAGATTCACTTATTTGGTAAGTGAATTTTATTTTAAACAAAGCAAGTCTCTCATATTTTATATCTAGTAAAAGACAGAAAATATTACTTTGCCATAATATGAAAAACATTAAAAACTGAATAAATATAAATTTACACAAGTAAATAAAGACTCTCAGATGGGCTAAAAAATCAGCAGATTTCAGCACGCAGATTCCATGTGGGCCTAGTTATTACTCTGTGACTACTGACATTTCACTGAAATTTAGATGTACTACATTCGTCACGTAGTTAATGTTAAATGAGCTTCTAGTGTCAGTAGAGTCCTTTCACTTTCATCCACAAATCTTCTCCTGTAGCCTCGTATAAATCTAAAGTTTCAGTTAGAGGTAGTTAGGGTAATGTAACTATTCTTTAAATGTTCTGTGAAGTACTTCCTCCCCTTTATAAAAACAGCCATCATAGTTCTGCCAGTGAGAGTGAGAGCCATCTTGATGGGGTGGAACATGTCAGATACTATAAAGCATGTGATTGGACTGAGGATAGGATGAGAAACTGAAATATAAAGTGATGCACTTTAAAGTCTGCATGAAACAGAAGTTAAGATTGTCCTTTTTTTCTCCTCCACTATCATGATGTTAATCCTACTGAAATGAGGAAAAAAAAAAAAAGGTGCTTGATTTCTTAATTTCAATACCAATTGGATCGCGGAAGATGGACATTGCTAACAAAATAGAGGAAGAGCCATGCCCTGTCCTAAAGGCATTCTGGTGACCAGAAGTGAAGAAAAGTCATTTTGAGGGGGCAGGGAAGATTATGGCAGGGCAACATGATGGCTCAGGGGTTAGCACTGTCTCCTCACAGAAATTTGAAACTGATTTGAGTCCCAGCTGGGTCAGTTGGCATTTCTGTGTTTGCATGTTCTCCCTGTGTTAGCGTGAGTTTCCTCCGGTTTTCCCCACAGTCCAAAGAAATTCACTATAGGTGAATTAAATAAACTAAATTGGCCATAGTGTGTGTGTGTGTGTGTGTATGTTTCCCAGTGATGGGTTGCAGCTGAAAGGGTAAAACACATGCTGGATAAGTTAGCGGTTTATTCCACTGTGGTGACCCCTGATGAATAAAAGGACTAAGCTGAAAAGAAAATGAATGAATGATGAGGGCAAATGAAATTTACAAAATAATGTAGTGCACAGATACATCTAACAAGCACTACTATACACACATAAAAAGAAGAAGAGTACATTTTGAATTCATGGTGACTGTAAAAGGGTTACTTTTTTAAATGAAAATTATTTTTTTTATTACTAAACCTAATGTTGTTTAAATCTCAAGACTTTTGTTCATCTTCAGAACACAAATGTAGATATTTTAGATTAAATTGGAGAGCTCGCTCTCATCCTCCATAGATAACAACAGTCCAGAAACATTCAAAATCCAGAAAAAGGAACCAAAAACATTGTTAAAACTGTCCATAATGTGACGTCAGTTGATCAACTCTAATCATACCAAGCTCCAAGATCACTTTTGTGCTCAAAAAAAACAAAACTACGATTCTCTCCTTTGTCAAGCTATCAGGGTATCCGTTTACTAAGGGCATTAGGACATATTGCTGCTTGACTTAGCAGTGAAATGCTTAGTAAATGCTCACTCTAACTTGATGTGAAGGACATTGAAGAAATAGTTTTTTTTTGCTATGCAAAATGTTTCTTGGAGCTTCGTATGATTACAGTTTGAACCACTAAAGTCAGTTGAAAATTTCAAGACATTGCTTGTCGCAGGGCCATTGCTGTATTTGGGCGATGAGAGAGATCTTGAATTTCATCTAAAATATATGAATTTGTGTTCTGAAAATGAATGAAGGTATCGAGATAGAAACGGCATGTGGGATAAGTAATGCCGAAGTTAACATTTTTGGGTGTATTAACCCTTTATCTAAAATACATGAGCATATTATACTAACTTAACTGCTACACTTATCTCAAACCTAATATAGAAGTAATGAAATTTGAATCATGCGAGGTACTTAAAGACATATGGCTTAACTTATTTATTCATTAAGAATTATAGACATTCATGAGTAAATGCTGGCCTTTTTCATTTATCTAGAATTTTTTAGCACATTTGGAAAGTAACACAAAATGACAAAAACACATGCACAGGTCAGCAGAATGCCTATCTGAGACAGCTCTATTGACATGATGTACATTTTTGGGAATTACTACAGTATGATTTTAGACACTGGTTAGGGTGCGTTTAGGCAAGGAGCTTAATTCTGCAAGACTGGCCTTGTAGGTATGGAGTGAAAATAATTTTAGTTTAATATAACATTGTCTATGTATTTCAGGCTGGATGTGAAGAATGGCAGGTGGTATGTGTTGGAGACGAACTATGACCATTGGAAAGAGCCTCTGTTTTTGGACGACCGCAGAACTCCGGCTATGAAGTGCATGAATCAGACCACACAGACTGTAAGTTTGGATTTGCAGATTTAAAAAAAAAACAAAAACAGGATTATAGTGTTGCAATTTTATTTTATTTTTTTAACTTGCTTTCTTTTGCAGAATATCTCCGTACAGACGGTTTACGACGTCCTGTCCACCAAGCCAGTCTTAAATAAGGTGGGTTCTTTATTTATTATTCTATTGATTAGTTTAGTTTGTAGCACGTTTAATGACTGATTCATTAACACTTTTTATTCTGGTGCTGTGCAGTTGACCACATACACTACTCTTATGGAAGTGTCTAGGGGAACACTGGAGTCTTTTATTCGTGACTGTCCCAATCCCTGCATGCCCTGGTGAAGAACTCAAGACCATGGTACACTTCTGCACTCTATTTGCAGACAGCACAATGAATGATGATTGTGAATGTCTCGGTTTAGGAAGGGAAATAATTCTAATTTTTAGCAACAGTTGAAATCAGCAGTCTTACATTTTAAAAGGTTTGCAACATCTGATTTCAGAATCACGTGAGCTTCGTTGGGTTTTAAAATCAAGCTTAACCTGTCAAACAGGTAGAACAGCTTAACACAGGTTTAACGATGTGTTATTGAACCAAAAATGCACTGAGAATGTTTATGCGTATGACATATTGTACATCATTTTTTAATCATATTTTTGTGGATGTGATTGTATCATTTTTGTTGTTTTGTAATGACATATTAGCTTCTGGAAATGCGCAGTGGAACATATTTCAACTCGATAATCAACACTACCGGTGCCTTAATAATAAATCACTGAACCAAAAGATATTAATGTTGCAAATTAAGAGGTGTACGTCACTAACATTAATAAATGATGTAATATTATTGCTTTGAGCCAGTGAATATTTGGGGGGGAAAAACAACTGCAGGGGAAAATGGTAAAAATCAATGTTTTATTTCTTTTAAATCTCAATCTAAACATTGGAGAATTACACGAGGTGAAATGGGGCGAGAACCCAAGCATTGGCCAACATGCCTTAAAAAAAAGATTCCAATAAAAGCAAGAGAAACATTTAAAAGAGTGCAATAAGAAAGGACAGGACAATGCATCAGTGCTAATATGTGATTCTGCTGTATCCCTAACGGTTTTCAGTGTGCAGTCTGGGGTCAAGTCAGATATATTTAAATAGTTATTTTCATTTCTGCCCAAATGTGCTTAATTTTGTCCTGAACCAGAGAAACAAAAGGTCTATTGTCCTCTTGTATTTCATTGGCAAAAATCGCAGGAGAAATGCAAAAACAAAAGCCTAACCATGCCAAACGTAGGAACACACAAATGTTCTGCATCTCTTAAACCGCAGCAGCTGAAGAAGCTCAACAAAGAGAAACACAGAAAAATGCACTTACAGACTACAGAACCGCTTAAAAGACAGACAAGAGCCCGCTTCAAAACATCATCTACATTCTCCATAAAACTACTTACAAGTGTAGAGAGACTTCTTTACCGTCTCTTGAACTGTTAGATCACACATGCTGACAGGCTGATTCACTTAGCTGTTGTTTCCAAGGATTTTTAGGGTATTAAGCTCATAAACAGTAACGCTGCATGAATGATGGACTGTAGTGTAAGAGTGAAAGATCATTCTCATGCACTCTGGGC
Organism: Danio kyathit; assembly: GCA_903798195.1. Taxonomy (NCBI): domain Eukaryota; kingdom Metazoa; phylum Chordata; class Actinopteri; order Cypriniformes; family Danionidae; genus Danio; species Danio kyathit. Next base: position 23,920,124 of record LR812519.1, on the reverse strand, counting down.
TCCAATGGTTTCTGCAATCAAAGAAAAAAACAAAGAAAACAAAGTTGATGATTTCAATAACTAAATGTGTCTCAAAACTAAATGTGCTTTCACACTCAGTTTGATGGCCTGGGGCATATTGCGAAAAGTTTCTTATCTTGGGTCTTTACTTTTGCGTATTTGTATTACAGAAGTAAATCTTAACTTGATTTGGATTCTTATCTTGTCTAGTTGTCTCTTAAATTAAGCCAAGTTTGACCAGTTGTTACCAGGAAACCAACACTGCAAGCTGCTAATAAGTTAACAAACAAATAGATCATCAAATCCAGGGGAAATAACAGAACTCAAACAAACTGAAGGCATTAGTTACTTGCACTACAACCGGTAATGCTCTGTGATGCTCTGTGCTAATTGTAATATGTTGCGCAGCAGTCTATAATTACTTATAAGTGTTTTGTCATAAAAAATGCAGAGTTCAGACTGCATGATTTTCAAAGTAGTCATGTCAACTGATGTTTTCACACTGCAGACTATCTGCCTAGCGTTTCATCGCTGCTTTGTTTACAATGCAAGATGCATCCGCGACAGGGGCTTTCACACTGCATGACTTTACAATAGGAAGAATCGCCGACAACTTTATCTCAGACCGAAAACTACATCTCTCACTACCAAACAACGCACCAGAAGCTGTAACATGGAAAACACACAAGGTAATGTAGTATATCTTTTGTTATTAACTATATAATGAGAAAGAAGCCTTTAGTGGAGTAGAAAATGTACTTATTTTGCTCACCTGGCTTTTAAAGGGAATTAGCAATTTCTCCTCAACTTTTTTCTTTTTCGAGCCGGTTGTGATATTGCTCAGATGACACGTCCAAACAGACACAGGTGGCTCCTGCCAATTTACAACTGGTTTTTTCTCCATTTCTTGGGTTCAAACTGACTGAAAATAAGCACTTTAACTTCTCCCCATCATACCGCTGGCCTGCAGATACCCATTCTAGTAGATGCTGCTCTCTCATTGGCTGTAGGTAATCGCCGATGTTATTTTCAATCAGAACTTCATTCACACGGCATGAATTAGAATTGCCGACAAGCTCCAGATATTTAGCATGCCAAATATCTCACGAGTGTCGGCGACTCATCGGTGGATTCTCTCAGATCGAGTCTTGATAGTTCATACTGCGTGATTGTTACTGCCGTGAACGAGTTCTAATTTGCCTTGATTTCAGCCATTTGTCGGTGATTTCTCAAAACCTGTCGGCGAGTCAAAATCGTGGCTAAAATCATGCAGTCTGAACTCGGCACAAGTGTCCTCCAAGAGTCTGCTACTATTAAGCGTCTTCATTCTTAATTTTGAATCATCAGTAAATTACTGCCACTGCTGGACAGCACAAATAAGTGGTTTTTTTACATTACCTTTCAAACTATTTTGAAGTTAGGACAGCAGTCGGGTTGCTCTTAAAGTTAAAACACTTTTTAGGATTTTATTTTTTTTTTTTTTTGGTCAAGTTAGGAGGTTTCTGTATTACTACCTTCATATCTGAAGTTAAGATAACACTTAGGAAAGGCTGTTCTGTGATAGTTTAGTACTAAAATGAGGTGCTAAGTGAAATTGGTTACCAAAGAGATAAGATTTTAAAGTTAGTTCCTGTAATACACCCCTAGGTCTCAAACCAAGTTTGACCGACAACATATTTTTGGCATGTGTTTCCATATGACTGCACAACAATATTGAAGGTGCACATTTACATCTAAATAGTTCAAAAATAGGGCTGCACAATACTGAAAAAAAACTGACATTGCGAAATTGAGTTTTTCTGTGATATGTATTGCGATATGATTTCACCAGATGACCCTATTTTTGGAAAGAATTCCTTATTTTATTGATTTAAACCATTTGTGGAGGAGTGCATCATAAAACATACAAAAACATTAACAACAGAACGAACAAAAAAAAAAAATGACAGAAACCAGACTTTATGGTTTTGTCATAAATTTATCAAATGTACCAAAAAAACACTGCATTGTCTTTATTGTAATAAATAATTAAACACAATTTATTATTATTGTTAAAGCGGTAGACTTTATAATTTCTTGTGCCCAAATGGATTCAATTCGTTTGAAATCTCAGTCGCAGGCCTTAAAAAAACACATCTAAATAAAATTACATTAGTTCACAAATCACATGTTCTGAACGGTTTTCTGCTTAATTATAATCAGAACTTCACATTGCAGATCCTGCGATGGAATTATTGCAGACTCGCACATTGCGATATCGATGCTAAAACTATATATTGTGCAGCCCTATTCAAAGCCATTGAGAAGATACAATTTCTGCTGAACCTGACCAGAAACAGGGAAGAAATTCTCACTACTTAGCCTGAATTCTAAAAACAGTGTTTGCATTATTCAAATAAACCAAACTCGGTCATCAAACAAACCTGGATGTGCTAGTGTGAAAACTCCCTTTCCTACACATTATAATGTATCCCATTTAATATTACTTGTGTTTGACTATTAAAGACACCCTATAAAAAATCATTCACTTTAAACATTTGAATTCCAAAAAATATTTTAGGCATATCTAAACATTTTACCACAGCACTTCAAGCCATTTTACTATTGGCTTTACGAAGTGAAATATTTACATTTAATACCATTAATAATGATCACTTATGACTTAGTTGTTATTATAGTTACCAGGCTCTTTGAGTGTTTGAGCATTTCCCACCAATCCCGTAAGCTCGCTTGTATTTCCATTGAGAATTTCAGCTGTTAAGTTATTATTTTGCTGTTCTTCTGAGATCCTCTTACAGAGCTCTTCCTGTACAGATTACAAGCAAAGAACATGTTTACTCTTTAACATGTACAAGTAAGCATTTTTGCAAATCTACAACATTAGTAGTGACTGATATTCAGCAGCAAATAAATATAAAAGTGTAAAATGAATATAATACAAAACAAATTAGTGAAGTCACTAAAAAAAACCTGCAATTGTCCCTTTAAATTTCACAATCCTAAAACCAGCAAGACCCTAAACCAAAGCTCTTACCTCACACAGAACAGACATCTGAAGAGGAAGATCCTCCACCTTCACAAAATCTTCTCTCATCTGATCTCTGACTGGTATTTCCAGAACCAGCTTCCTGTCATTTAGAAATATATAAACAAAAGGAGCTCAACACCTTTTAATCTTCAGATAAATACTTTAAGGATGCTGTGTGAGATCAGTGTCGTACATCAGTGTTGATCATGACTGGAGAGTCTGTATCAGGACTGGCAGAATCAGAGCTCTGAGCAGTTTCCTGGGCTGGAGCAGATGTGCAGTCCTCCTTTTCCTCCCCTTCATCTCCCGAAGCAGATTTTTCCTCTTCTCCAGCCTCTTCTGGAGGCTGAACAATGACTTTGGGATCAGGCGGTTCACTATTTACTGTTTGAAATAGGGAGAAAATGTGAAAAAATATTATAGCTGCAACTGTAAGGAGTAATAAACCTTAATAAATATAAAAAGTGTAATATTACAGAAAAAAAAACATACACTGACTACTTTCCGAGCTGTCTTGGTCTGATTTGGTTTCTTCTGGGGTTTCGTTTTGTAAGGCAGAGCTCTGGATGAACAACAGGTCATTATTAGTGTATATTACCGAGCTGTGTCAGCTTATTTGCCATCTACTGTACATGCTAAAAGCACCTCTTTGTGTTCACTAGTGTTGTCCATGCTGGCTTGTAATGATGTTTGCACCTCTACAGGTCCAGCCTCAAACTCCTCCATCTCCTCCACTTCATTTTCATCTTCTCCACTGCCGTAGTTGCATAGAGCCTGTGTCTCGGCTTTAGACAGGCCTGAAGAAAAGAGCATAAGTCAAACAGATTCTTATCAAAGTCAAACACATTACGCAGTGGTTTTAACCTGCACATGATAAGACTGACAAAATCAAGCAAACAATCCACAGGTATTGGTGAATAGGCAGAAAAATGGAGCAGAAAATGAAATGTAATAAATGGGGGTTCAGAGACGCCTCTTGAAAGAAAGAACATGGTCAAATTACATTATAAATAGGACTTTTACGGATACAGTTCTTTTTTTTAAAGCGAAACAAAATTGATCAAAATGCATATTACGTCATTCAATGCGACTACGCATGACTTTATGGAGAGCTTACGAACTACTAACTACGGTTTGTCTTAAGAACATGTGACGCAACCAAAGTAAGAACAAATTTAGTTACAAACTAGCCAGTAGTTACTAAGCCTCTAGTGTGGATGTTTACGATCCATTAAGAAAGAAATTACGATCAGATGGTGCAACCCAACCCAGGTCTCATATGGTGCAAACTTGCATTTTCTTATGATAGTTTTATTTTATCAACTAAATTGATTGAACAGAAAATAGTTTGTTTTTCTGTGTTTTTTTTTTTTATTAATAGTCATTTCCCTATAGGCAAATAAATCAGACGTTTTAAAACAATTGCAGAAAAAAGCTTACTTCTGCATTGCCGCATAGGGTCAATAAAGATTGATACAAATATGTGAGAAATTTCTTAAGCATCAAAACTGGCTGTTGAAAATTCAGCTCCTCTATTTTGCTACATTTTAAAATGCTATTTTTATTTTCATGTGGTGGTAAAATGGAAATTATTCTGTTTTTACTGACTTAAAATTGAGACGCTGCAGCACTATTTCGCTATATGTCAGCACACTAACTACTATGCCATACTAGAACTCACTTATAGAAAGTGGCAGTCCTTCTTCCTCTCCACCTCAGATGCTTCACTGCTCTGTGCTTCTTTCTCTTTCTCCTCTTCCCTCTCACGAGGCATCTCTTCCCGCTCGGTCTCATCCTGATCCTGAATGGGAAAGAAAGAACATTTAGATTTGCAACAAGAACAAAAAAATCAAACCATTGGGTTTTTGCTGCTGTCTTTCCTTTGTTGTCACTTCAAACGGAGAGTGCTTTCACACTAGCACTTTTGGTTCGCACCCGGGTTCGTTTAACATCAGAGTTCGATAATTTTAGCTAGTGTGAACAATGTCTTCTGAACTCTGGTGCGCACCCGTGATCCGTACTCGAGTCCACCTGAAAGAGTGGTCTGGGGTACAGTTTGCGCAAACTCTGGTCCGGTTCACTTCTGACATGAATGCAATTGTACCAAATAACAGAAGTGAACCACCAACTGTACAACAAACTTTAGCTTTCATAATGTTCATTCATGTGTATGTCTGTGTGTCACCTAACGTTACCCTAACATCGACCCAGTGCAAACACAGTGATAATGTGCTTGTCTCCTCCAAAAACCGCTTCTGCAGACATCGCATTATGTTCTGAAAGTTTTTAATATTTTTGCGGCAGATAGGTGCAAGTGGCTCTCTGATGGTACAAAAACCAAAAGACTCAGTAAAAGCAAAATGACGGTGATGTGCATACATCCCTTTCCATTTTGGAGCTTTGCCTTCATGGCCTTCACCTAGCAACAGCCGTACACAAAACAGCAGCTTGATGACACAAGCGTACCAGGGTTCAGAAGGAAAAAAGACCAGCCAAGAACTTGGGTTTGGACCAGGCAATTGAACCAAGTGTGAAAGCACCCCGAGTCTGCAAGCGAACATACAAAATCATTCTGCTGTTGAGCACTTTAACTTACTCGGTCTTCATCAAAATAGGACGGTGAGAACGTCTTTTCTCTGTCTAGTGTTTTCATCTCCTAAACAAACAATGTACACATTACTCCCTTTACTTCAACACAAAAGTACTGCTCATAGGCAGAGGTGGAATTTCACACATCTTACCTCTGTGTGAGGCGAGTGTTTTGGAGATGTGTGGTCGGACCGCCTCTTGGTTCTGTGTTTGTTTTTGGAGGTGTTCTGATCTAAATCTTGCATCAGTCTGAAGAAGGCGAGCTCATTAAACAGGATCTCAGAGATCTCGACCAGCAGATCCTCACCGCAGTCCTGCAACTTCCGACCTACAAACTTGCTGAGGGAGTCCTGTGCCAAGAACGTCAGTATCATGCACTTAAGAAACCAATTGAAATCATATCCGACTAATATAATGTCACTAATGTAAGTAAAAGTCACCAAACAATTTAAGAAAAGCAAACAATAAATAATAATGAGCAAGGCAGAAAATTCACATCAGAATATGGCTGACCTGCAGGATGCCTTCCAGCTGCCGGTGGAAGAAGCGAACAAATTCTTTGCTTCGTCATTTTGCTGAGTGAGGTTGAGCACCATGTGTCTCACAGCTTTGAGCAGCTTCTGTGAACACACCTCCCCAACATGCTCCTGAAAAAGACACATGAGAAACAACTGAACCCTTACGGTTGATTTATTTGCAAATGATAAGAGAAGAGTAGAGCAAACTCACCTTTAGGAAGGGAATGACCTCTGTCATGATGGCTTTGATCTGTCGGTCCAGCTGTTGGGTGTCAATCTGAGGACAATGTGCATCTGTAGAAAATGTCCTGCACCTAATAATGGACAGACATGCAATGCATTAAAACAGCCAAGCAGAGCTACTTAAAGTGGTAAAAATGTAAGCATTCTTTATTGGCAAGCAAGCAGAGCTTAAGGTAGTGCCATAAAGTAGAACCATGAAGAACAACTCAAAGCTTAAAGAAATATTCCATTCATATTTTTTAACCTAGTAAATGAGAACACACCAACAGCACATATTTGAAATGAAAGCTTAGCAGGTGATTGACGGTTAAAAAAAAAACTGTTCCTCTGTGGAAGCTTTTAATGTAGAGGAACTTTTGCTTTTGAGCCAGGTCACACAACATGGCAACATGCACATATGATACAGACTTCCTATTGTAAAGTATAAAAATTCCTTACAGACAGGAAATGTCAAATTTCATCCACATCATTTTATGAATATTTTGGAATATCACATTAAATAAGATCTAAAATGTCCATTTAATTAATTATGAAACAGTGACTATTTATCAGAAACATCATGAGCAATGTGATAAGCGACTATCGACAAAAGTTTTCAACCTCCCATCCTGCTAGTTGACTGGTTTCTTTGCCATTGTGTTGGAAAACCTCATATATCGTTTCTAATGGACTGCTTCAGATAGCACATTTGACAGCTGTAAGTGTCTGTCGGGTCTGATGTGCAGTGTGACGGTGATGGCAGCAGTACCTTGAGTAAGAGGTGAGGCAGCGGTGGCAGCAGCAATGGCAGAGCTGTGCTCAGGGTTATCTGTGTTACATTCAGCTCACCTCAGCTTCATGCGCTCATACTCCCTCATCCTGGCCAATGCCTTATCTAAATGAATCACTGTGTTACCTGGAAGAGCAGGAAGGAAATAAAGGGACAGAGAGAGCGAAAACAGAAAAGTGTTCAAGTGGAGTATGACAGGATTCAGCCCAGCACAGCCCCAGCTTTAGCAAAGAAGCATGATCGTAGGTAAGCAACCCCAGCCTGTAGGTTTTTAGCATGATTGAGCTTGTTTACAAAAAAAAAAAAAAAAATGCTTGTCTTCTTACCCAGGTCATCACTAGCAAACGGTTCAAGGTTGGAGGACGTAGACAGAAGGCTCTCATTGTCCATGGAGTCTCTGTCTGGTATCCTCTTCAATACAGAGTTGGATTTAACAGTTACAATCTTGTCAGATGCATCCTGGAAACATAAGGCAAGGGGGGGGAAAAAAATGATCTGCCTGTGTGATAATTTTAGAGTTAAAAAAAAAACAACAACAGATGAGAGCAAATGTCTCACATTGTCACTAGTAGCCAAGCTCTCACTAGGCGTGAGCTCTGATTGGGAGCCTGTAGCCCATACAGCTGGACCTAAAGAGAGGCCTGCTCATCTGCCACACTCTTCTCCGTAAGGTGTCTCGTTACAATGTCCTGGTGGTCCAGAGCCAGACACATGGACAAAAATATTAGTAATAATTAGTGCTGGAATTAATTAAAGAATGATCACATCCAAAATAAAACGTTTGCTTTGACATAATGTGCATTATATATATATATATATATATATATATATATATATATATAATATAATACATATTTTATATCTAAATAAAAAAAAAAACTTTTTCTTAAACATGCATCCATGAGTTTATTTATATACATAAATATAAACAGTACACTATTATTGTCAAAACTTTAACTTGGATGGATTAACTTTTGCCCAGCACAAAATAAATAAATAAATAAATAGATGGGTATTACCAGTAATAAAAAAAAAATTATTTAAAAATTAAAATCACAAAGAAACTGTCATGGAACTCTCTAAAGGGTCTACTACTGCAGTGTTTAAAAAGCCCTTATTAAAGCTAGGTTCTGTAAATACTAAATGAAAAGATACATTTTTATGACTTTACTATTAGCCATCTAGATAAATAGACAGTACTCGGTTGTGTGTACTGTACCTGCAATGAGTAGAGCGCCCTCTGGCGTAGATAGTCTGTATTGAGCATTGAAGCTCATGGAAGAGCTCAATGAGAAAGTGAGGGCGAGACTCATTCTGAGAAATCAAAGTTGCCACTTCAGAGTAGATTGTTTCTCTCAAGGCCTCAAAGAGTGAGAAATCACTGCTCACGTCTACAGAACAGAAATGTAAAATAAAAAATTAAACAAACTGAAGTCACTGCCAATTAATTTTACAAATATCCAACCACTCAAAACATCAACATAAGTTTATATAAATCATTTGCAAACCTTACATTCAAACCATTGTTTACTGAACATTTAAGGAATTTTAAAAGTTTTACACAAAACCATGCGCAGATCTTTAATTCAAAAGTAAACATCAATATCAAAAACACACTGGAATTAAATGGTGTTATCAATAACAAGCAGATTTCCCCCCTTCCTCCTTTCTTTTTCCTCAAATTATCTGCCAATGGGAAAAGTCAAATCTAGTTTGCTTTGAAAATGAGATATTTGGACTAGAAACAAGACAAATTCATTTTCAAAACATTTTCCCATATAAAATAAAATTAATTTAAATTTTTTACACCTCCAGCATCATATTTTTTGTGCCCAAATGTTTTAAACTCTCCTGAATCCAGTCACAAATCTTAAAACACATGCAAATGATAAACCTTCACTCTATTATGGTTAAACTTGCAGCGACTACAAATGGCACGTGTTCTGTAGCACCTGGTCAAATATAATTCAGACTCAAAATTGCAGATTTTGCGATGTGACATTGCGGACGCACACATTGCGATATCGATGCTGAAATGATATATTTTGCAGCTCTAATATATACAATCAACTAAATATACAAATAAAATATATTTTAACATCTGACAAAGGATACTTTTGTACCGAAAGTCCTTTTTTTCTAATAATTTGAGGTATTTAATTATAGAACTGCGTAAATAAATAAGAAATACAACATAATAACACTTTCAGTTTGAGAATTTGCTATAAACAGTATACTTTATATGTACTTTATATATAATGTAATATTTCCATCTAGGTTTGAGATTTATTAGGGCTTAAAAAAATCAGCATTGATTGTGAAATGTGTTTATCCAAGTTTGTTTAGAATAATATGAATGCTTAAAATATACATCAAAGGAGAAAACCTGTATTTGAATCTTTGTATGTTTTAGATTTAAAGGCGACGTGTCCTGGTATACTGTTGATCTGGATTTACCAGCAAGCAAAGATGGACAGATGTTATTTCAGACAAGAAGACTGAGGTGAGTTCGTAATGTCATACTTGTTAATTCTTCATAGATGACTCTCCGTGGCTTTGAGTTGCTTTATAAAGGAATGGACTGAAAGTGCTTAAATAGTTTTGCATTGAGAGACAAGCTAACTGCTCTTGAGGTTTCAGATGAACTTTGTGAACTGAAAAGCGCCATTACACAAGAGCTCGTGTGTATTTTTTTCCTTCAGATGGCGAGCATGATTCAGGCCATCAGAGATCTAGCAGACGCCTTTGTTCCCAGCGGGAAGCTCATTCAGCTGGTGGACAAGGATTTGGTGAATATCAACTATCTAACATACCTCTTTGTACTGTGTAAAACCCATAAGTTAAGGGAACTCAAACCATTTGAGGATTGCCTTAAACCATTTAAAGAGATAGTTCTCCCAAAATGAACATTTTCTCACTGTTTCTTATTTATTTTTAGTTTTCTTTCTTCTGTTGAACACAAAACAGGACATTTTGAAAAAAAGCTAAAAACCTGTAACTATTGACGTCCATAGCAGGAAAAACAAATACAATGGAAGTCAATGGTTTACAGGTTTCAGCTTTCTTCAAATATCCCTTTGTGTGAGCAAAAAGACACTCATAAAGGTTTGAAACGTGTAAAGGGTGAGAAAATGACAAAATGTTTATGTTTGGGTGAACTATCCTTTTAAGTTCAAAATATTTTACAATAATATTTGACTACTGCAAACTTACTCCATATGTAGTGCCCGCCTGTAGGGTTAGGAGCACTAGGCGAGATAAAAAAAAATGGGCCTATGTTGTAAAAACATGTTATATTTAAGTGTATACATTTTTATTAACTATAACATGTTTAACCTTTAATACATATGTAAAAATATTTACTTGTATGCCCAGAAAACACTCATTTAAAAAAATTAGGTATGACATACAGTGAATTCAGAATTATTAGCCCCCCTTTGAATTTTTGTGAAATGATGTTTAACAGAGTAAGGACATTTTCCCAGTATGCCTGATAATATTTTTCTTCTGGAGTTTTGTTCTTGTTTTATTTCGGTTAGAAAAAAATCCGTTTTTAATTTTTTTAAAAGCCATTTTAAGGACAAAATTATTAGCCCCTTTAAGCTACTTTTTTCCTGATAGTCAACAGAACAAACCATCGTTATACAATAACTTGTCTAATTACCCTAACCTGCCTAGTTAACTTAATTAACCTAGTTAAGCCTTTAAATGTCACTTTAAACTGTATAGAAGTGTCTTGGAAAATATCTAGTCAAATATTATTTACTGTCATCATGACAAAGATAAAATAAATCAGTTATTAGAAAGAGTTATTAAAACTATGATTAGAAATGTGTTGAAAAAATCTGCTCTCCGTTAAACAGAAATTGAGGAAAAAAATAAACAGGGGGCCAGTAATTCAGTGGGCTAATAATTCTGACTTCATCTGTATACAAATAAAACCAGAATCAAATGCATTTTTTTAAATGAATAACATACAAATATATACATACATATCTAGAAATGCAGGAGACATTTTAGCTTGTTTTTACACAGACTAAACTTTGCATTAAATGTTGGACAGTGGGTAAAATTCCATTTTGACAAAATGAGGGAGAAACCTGTGTTTTTTTTTCAGCAGGGTGAATTAGTGAGATAGATAATTAATAGATTATTTAATGAAACGTGCTGAATGTGGCCTATTTTTTTTCTCACATATTACACAAAGTATTTCTGTGATCATGGGCATTGTTGCATTTATTAAAACAAGTCCTAATACTGTACTACTAAATCATGTATTGCGCAAAGCAGAACAGAACGTACCTTTACTTTCAGCTTGCTTTTTTCCTCTGTATTTCTTTTCTTCCTTTTTCGCCTCTGGAAGATGCCGTTTGGTTTGGACGCCTTATCATTCATATTCAAATTTGATTAAGATCGATTAAAAATAACAATCACACTTGTGACGTAATATTACTTAAGACTTTAAGACACTTTTTCAGCTTTTATTGTGAGCAATTTGGAGAGATATGTGGAAACTTTGTTGGGGTTACGTTACGTCACCCAATAGCAGATCACGAGCGGTGTTATGCAAACAGAGTGTGGTGCTGCTGGGTATGTTTCTAGTATTTTCTGCTTTTATCCATACTGTTGTTGTGTATTTATTATCGGTTTCACCCTTTTTGTCATGTATGCATTATACAGAGCTATTCTTTTAATGAAATGTGGAGGTTAGTTTTGTCTTCACTGTTGTGAATTGTATCGCAATTAATGGGGTTTGTGCATTGCGCAGTGCACATCTTTTATGATTTAAACATTCACGCTCACGCTTACCTTCACAGTAAATATAATATTAAAGCAGTATTCATGGTTGTTGCTAGATCGGATACGTTTTGCGGCCAGAAGTTAATGAGAATTATTTATGAATTCTTTTTATTGTATTTTATTCGTCTACCCCCCCCCCAACCCTAAACCCAACCATCACAGAAGCGTAAAAACAGTAGGTTACCGAGTATTATTTATGATATCTATTAAATTACCCAGTAAATAGTATTTTATAACGCCTACCCCCCCCCAACCCTAAACCCAACCGTCACATTACTGTAAAAATATTAATTATTGTTATACAGTGTCATAAAAAATGCCGCTATATTAATGTGCATTTCGCACTTCCGGCCGGCCGCGTATCCAATCTAGACTTTACCAGCATTCATGGGGCCCTCCAAGAAACCCGGGCCCTAGGTGACTGCCTATATTGCCTGTTGGACAGGCCGGCACTGTCCATATGAGCACACAAAATATTAATTAAAACTGTATTGCCACTTCAATGACAATGTAAACTGTCAAAACTTAATACTTTGAGTTTTGGAATCTCAGGTACAGTTATAATGTCTATTAAGTTGCATTAAAGCATTTAAATGTCTTCGCTGAGGTTCAGCTTCCTGCGCCTAGACTGCAGCTCTGCACAAGACATTTGGCCATAGGGGAAATGTCGTGCCCAACTGAGCCAGGTTTCTCGAGGTTTTTTAAATCTTCGCTTTCGCCAATTGAAGTTTTTTTCCTCGCCGCTGTCGCCACTGGCTTGCATGGTTCGGGATCTGTAGAGCTGCGCATCGATGGATTTGCTCTTCAGTGTTTGGACTCTCAGTAGTGATTATTAACCACACTGAACTGAGCTAACTGAACTGAACTTAATCTCTGAAAACTGAACTGACTTTGTTTCAATTCACTATAATCTTCCATGTGAAGCTGCTTTGACACAATCTACATTGTATAAGCGCTATACAAATAAAGATGAATTGAATGATATATTCATTATAAATCATTGCCAAATGCTGCACTGTAAAACCTATTAAGTTAAGGGAACCCTACCATATGATGCTAAATAACGATTACTGAAGTTCTAAATCTCAACATGGGTTTAAGATGAAAATGGATTTTCAGGCATGAAAAACAATTAACCTGTGATTATCATATTAATAAAGTGCATAAAAAGGGATTTTTATACATTTTTACTATGATTTACAAAAGACGGCCACTAAAATATTAATGTCTGACTATTGTATATCCACATAAAAATGCATATTTACAATAATGATTATTTGTCGACTGGAAAAGTCTATTTAAGATACATTTTTTTGTGATTGATTATTCTTTTATCTATTTTAATAAGTACATGTCAGCATTTGCAAGTTGTTTAATTTTATGTAAACACACATACACTTGATGGATTGGAAGTCCACGCTATCACCATAAATGGCTGACTAAAATAGTTGCTGCTTTTAAGCTTGAAAGAATTGGTTTTTGCTAGGGCAGATGCTTCTAAAAAGTTTTTAAAACTCTGGGGCCTCTTCCTTGCTTATCTTTTTAAGAGTTGAAAGTAGGGCACTTATGATTCATGGACAATTTTACTCTTACTTTTCCACTCTATTTTCAATGTTTTCAGTTTGATCAATTAAAACTTAATAGTGTATATTATTAACTCTATATGGTGCATGTTTGGACTGATGTATAGGACAGATGCTTGTTTTTTATTATTATTATCATTTAATGTTTTTTTTAATGAATTTACTAATTTAACTTTTTTTCTGTATGTTTTCTTATCATTTGTATAAAAAGTTTGTAGATTGTATAAATGTTTTTGTTCAGTTTGTACTTATAAAAATAAATAAATGTATTTATAATATAAATAAAATAAATATATATAAAAAACACACATACAACATTTTTAATTATGACAGAATATTATTTCATAAATATTTTGACTTTGTATTTTCACCAAAAGTTACTTTAAACATTACAATAGACACGTCACTTTCATTTAATGTACTTTCTAGGTATATCAAACCACTTTTGTGAGTTTGATTTGATTCAGAGCTCTATATTGTGAGGCAGTGTAAGAATTTAAAGTAATGTGTTTTGTTTTTTTCAGCCATTGATGGTGGACACTCTGCCGTACCCGTTCAATGAGGAGATCCGAGGAATCGCATCCGTGTCTGGTGTTTCCTCTGGGTAAGAAATGCAGCAAAACTATAGTATCATGTTTACCTCTGTTTCTTCAAATAAAACCTGAATTCAAACTGTCCTCTGTGATGCAGGAGAGGTGGTGCTCTTCAACATATTTTGAGGTGTTCACTGTGCACTTCTCTGGTTGCTGAGGACATCAACGGTGAGAGCATCATAACACAAAACATGTCTTGTAATATTTATTTAAAGATTTGATCAGTTTTTAAAGGACACAAGTCAGTGCTATGGGGTCTGTAAAATTGATTAGCGTTTTATGTAGATACATACAGTTGAAGTCAGAATTATTAGCCCCCTTGATTTTTTTTCTCTTTTTTTAATATTTCCCAAAAGATGTTTAACATAGCAAAGAAATTTTCACAGTATGTCTGATAATACTTTTTTCTTCTGGGGAAAGTCTTATTTGTTTTATTTTGATTAGAATAAAAGCAGTTTTAATTTTTATCACCATTTTAAGGACAAAATTATTAGCCCCTTTAAGCTAATTTTTTTTTCCCGATAGTCTACAGAAGAAACCATCATTATACAATAACATACCTAATTACCCTAACCTGCCTAATTAACCTAGTTAAGCCTTTAAATGTCCTTTAAGCTGTATAGAAGTGTCTTGGAAAATATCTAGTAAAATATTATTACTGTCATCATGGCAAAGATCAAATAAATCAGTTACTAGAGATGAGTTATTAAAACTATTATGTTTAGAAATACAGAAAACGGGAAAAAAATAAACAGGGGGGGGGCTATATTCTGACTTTAACTGTACATTAACATTTTAGTATAAAAATAATTGAATTCAATTACACAGTGTAGCAAGAAGGTCGGTGGTTCTAAGCCTGGCTGGGTCAGTTGGCATTTCTGTGTGGAGTTTGCATGTTCTCCCCGTGGCTCCGGGTTTCCCCCACAGTCCAAAGACATGTGGCATAGGTGAATTAAATAAACTAAATTGGCCGTAGTGGTGTGTGTGTGTGTGAATGAGTGTGTAGGATGTTTCCAAGTACTGGGTTGCAGCTGGAAAGGCATGTGTAAAACATATGCTGAATTAAGTTGGCGTTCATTCCGCTGTGTCGACCCCTGATGAATAAAGGGACTAAGCCGAAAGAAAATGAGTAATATAATAATAAAAAATACTGATTATAACAAATATGAACAAGAATTACATCAATAAATGATGCCACATTTGCTTAAAATAAATCATTTATTAACTTAACTTATGAATATCAATTCGATTAGAATAATGGTGACATTTATTACAATAGTTAATACATGTGTAATTACCGTACTATAATTAGTAGAGATGTGAATCATTTTTAAATGAATAATTATTATAAATAACATTTTTGAATAGAAACAAATGAAATTTTCACAGTATAAATTGGATCTTTATCAAGACTTTATTTTCTGTTGGTTATGGGATGCTCTCCCTTATTCTTGCTTCCAACACTAGCTAGTTTAAGGAGATGTTAAAAACTCATCTTTTTAAGATTGCACTTTTGATTCTCGATCATTCCAATGGTGTTTATATTTTATCAATGTTGAATCTTTGCATTTTTGCGTGTTTGATTTTCTCTGTTGTCGTAGCGCTTTGGGTTTTAGAAAAGCGCATTATAAATAAAACCTATTATTATTATTAAGACACCCTTTAGATGACTTTTACATTTTTATGATGGGGTCCCTCTCCTAAAGATGATAGTATTCGGGGGTACATTGAAAACTTATGTTAACCTATTTAAAGCATACACTACTGCTCAAAGTTTAGGGACATTACATTATTTAAATCCTTTGTTTCGGCAAGTATTAATTACATTTATTAGAAGTAACAGTGAAACATGATGCTATAACATATTTAGAATTCTTATAAACACTGCTCTTTTGATCTTTTTTATTTGCCAAAAAGATCCTTAAAAAAGGACAAAGCACGGTTTTAGAAAAATATTAAGCACACCTTACAGCTAAGATAAAAATAAGAAGTTTATTTAAATGATTTCTGGATGGATCATATGACACTGAAGTAATGATGCTGGAGCAAAAACTAAAATTTAGCTTTGCAGCACAGGAATAAATTACATTTTAAAATAAAACATGCGTAAAACATATGCTGAAATAGTCGGCGGTTTCTAAGTCATTTTTTCTAAGTATATTTTGTGTTGCAAAGATTATTGTTAAGAACTAAATTGGCTGTAGTGTATGAATGTGTGTGTGAATGAGAGATTGTATGGGTCTTTCCCAGTACAGTGCTGGGTTGCGGCTGGAAGGGCATCTGCTATGTAAAAACATATGCCAGAGTAGTTGGCGGTTCATTCCACTGTGGCAACCCCTGATAAATCAGGGGCTAACCTGAAGAAAATGAATGAATATTTGCATAACAGAATACTGTTGTTTTAAATTGTAATAATATTTCACAATATGAAGGTTTTTAGTTAAAGCAGTATTGGTGAGGATGAGAAATTATTTAAAACAATCATTTCAATAAAATCATACAGCTCCCAAATTACTAAATGGCGCTGTACAACACTGTATCATATCAGAATACTTGTGAAATGCCCTAAAGTAAAGATCAGGTTGTTTTTACTGTAGGTAATCTCATCCATGCAAGGAACCTGGACTTTGGACTGTTCATGGGGTGAGTTTTAACATTTGTTCCTCAATTCATGCACGATCATTGACTGTACAAGACTTCATATGGTGTGTGTTCCCGTCCTCTTTCAGATGGGATTTAAAGAACAGGTCATGGATCATCACAGAGAAGCTGAAGCCTCTGGTTGTCAACATAGACTTCACGCGAAATGGCCAGACGGTCTTCAAATCCACCAATTTTGCAGGATACGTCGGGATGTTGACCGGCATTCATCAGGTAATCACAGAGCAGTCTTTGAGGATATCCAGAATAGCGGCAGGAGACAGAAGTGACCTTTTGTCTCGGCTGTTGTTTTTAGTTTCACTTCTGGGTTTGAACAGGAAGGATTATTGTGAAAGCTTGGACTGTTGGTCACTGATCACATTGCTCATGTTGTTTTCTTTACAGAACTCATTCACTCTCACTATGAATGAGCGATTCAGTCTGGATGGAGGATACATCGGTGAGCTCCTTTATTCATCTCACTGGCTGCTGCTGAGTCATGTGGCACAAATATGTGGAGTTTAAGGCAGAAGTTACATTTGACTTTTTTTAAACCTTTAAAGGGGGAATTTTATAACAATCCCAAATCAAACTAAAAGTGCTCAGGGGTAGCTTAATTAGTTTTTCTCAGTCGCTTTGGTGCATTTCTCACAACACTGTTTACATTTGCACAACAGTTCATGCATTTCTCGAAACAATTAGTCATTTGTGCACATCATAGTATCAGTTTCTCATTCCCTCCAACATATTGCAAATGCTTTTGGACATGCATCAATTGCTTTCCTACAACTCTCTGCTGTTTATAACATTATCATTTGCTTATGTCATGTCAGTCAAAATGAATAAACTTGTGAATGCTGAATAGTCATTCCTATAAAACTAATAGTCCTCATTTCATTACTTGAGTCTTACATACAAAAATGTTGAACTAGTTGTCAAAATCTGTCAAGCTAATTTTATAAAAAAATATTTTTTTTTCCTGAAAATGTCTTTTAAATTGAATACATTCATGAATGATTTACAGACCTGTGTATGCTGTAGGTTAGTTCCAATATGTACTGCAATATTGTTTACAGTTGTGCACAGCTCTACCAAAGGAAGTTTGTTTTGTTGTAAATAAGGGTGTGTTTATTCTTTTGCACAATGATGTGAATGAATTAGAATTGGAAAGAGCAAATGCAGTCAAAATGTTGAAACATACATAATTCATTGTCTTGTAACTCAGATACCTCACTAAATGCAGTGGATGTCCAACTTTACTGTAGTTTTCAAATGGCTGTGCAAGTAGTATATACTGTAGTGCCTGTCTTGAGCATTTTTAGGAAGCGTCACCAAAATCTGACTTTTTTGCAAAAAAATCACTGAGGTAAAGTGTCATAATGAAAACAGGACAAGCCATTGACTATCTTGTTCATGACAATGGTGTCAGGACTTTTCATCTTGATGACACTGACACTTTCATTGACATCAATACTTGCTTTTGAGCAAGGAGCTCTCCATTTGAGCAAGTGACTCGCTTTTGCAGGTTAGGTTTTGCAGTTTGTACTAATTGTTTTTGAGAAATGCATTAACTGTTGTGCAAATGTAAATAGTGTTGTGAGAAATGCACCAAAACGACTGAGAAACTGTAATTTGTCAGTGCTGTTTGGGTGTGGGATTCATCAGAAATAAACAGCAAAGTAAGTCCAAGGCACTTGAAAAATGTGGAAAAAATATAAAAAGCCTTTATTGACATGGCTATTCCTGCATTTTTAAGGAATAGTCATGTAAATAAAGGCTTTTTAATATTTTTCCACATTTTTTGAGTGCCTTGGACTTACTTTTGCTGGGAATTTTATAACCTTATTAAATGTCTTTGACTTTTATGTGAATGCAATTACTTTAATCAGACATCTGTATGCTGTTAATAGCAATAAAATGTAAATAGTTTACAAGCTTAAATATACAGAAAAATTGTACAAAACTCATATACAAAAGAAACTCATTGCATTTGGGTGAAATTTATATTATGACAAACTTTCTTCTTTTTTTGACCTTTATGTTGAATTTGAGGCAAACTGTTCATTTGAGTTGCTTTGATTCCTCAAGGGACAAAATTAAATGGGGTTTCTGGCTCGGTGTTGTTATTTCTTTAGTTTTTTTATTGATTTATTTAAAAATGTCTGTTTTATTTGGTCAGATAATTGGTAGAATGAATGCATGGGGTTTAATTGTTGTTAAGTGTGTGTGTGTGAATTGCAGGGATTCTGGAGTGGATCTTGGGAAAGAGAGACGGCATGTGGATGAGTTTCCTGACTCGCTCAGTGCTGGAGAATGCATAGGTTAACAATTCACACACACACACACACACACACACCACACACACACACATTAATGGACTATAACATTCTAATGCAGTTTTCATAAATAATTGAACCAGTTTAAAATAGCCTTTTATGACTATTCAGTTTAGAGTATAGGCAGAATTATGCATTTAGAATCACTTTTAGAACAGATTTCAGAATAATTAGCATTTTATTTTTTGATTAAGCATTAATATTGTTCAATTTCTAACTTTTTTCATGTAATTAAGTCCTCAACGCTCCAGTGTTCAGTGTCACATGATCTTTCAGAGAAAAATTTATATGCTGAATTTGGTGCTGCAATTATCACAGAAACATTACGTTTTAACATTTATAATAAGAACATTATTAGGTATAACTGAACACCAAATCTACATATTAGAATGATGATGACGCTGAACACTGATGTAACGGCTGCTGTAAAAACATATTTTGAACATTGCAGTAAATTACACTTTAAAACATTATTATAAAAACATTTCTTAATTCACAGATTTGATTGGTAAAGAATTATATTTTGTTCTTTCTTGAACTGAAAATACATGTTTAAATCTTTATGTAAATATGTTTTTGACACTGAAGTATGACAAACGCAAAGACGTCTCTTGCGTATATAATAATGATATTGTTTTCTTTAGCTATGAAAGTGCCAAGGCTCTACTGTCTGATACTAAGCTGTTGGCTCCAGCCTACTTTATCCTGGGGGGGAAACCAGTCGGGTGAAGCCTGCATTATCACCAGATCCAGAACACAGAACATCAGCCCGCTGGAGTGAGCTCTGCCACCACTGATCTAGTCTCACTCACACGCAATCTACATCAGGGCTGTCCAATCCTGAGTTGATACTTATAAGTTATTACTAGGGCCAAGAAAGAATATGCAGACATTTTTTGCTATTCTGCACAGAATTTTGTAAATCTTCAGATTTATGCAGAATAATTTTGGGAGTATTACAACTGAAAATTTAATATATGAAATAATAAAAAAAAAAAAATATATATATATATATATTTTTTTTACTTTACTGGTTTACAATGTAAATCCAATTAGATTCACTTATTTGGTAAGTGAATTTTATTTTAACAAAGCAAGTCTCTCATATTTTATATCTAGTAAAGACAGAAAATATTACTTTGCCATAATATGAAAAACATTAAAAACTGAATAATATAAATTTACACAAGTAAATAAAGACTCTCAGATGGGCTAAAAATCAGCAGATTTCAGCACGCAGATTCCATGTGGGCCTAGTTATTACTCTGTGACTACTGACATTTCACTGAAATTTAGATGTACTACATTCGTCACGTAGTTAATGTTAAATGAGCTTCTAGTGTCAGTAGAGTCCTTTCACTTTCATCCACAAATCTTCTCCTGTAGCCTCGTATAAATCTAAAGTTTCAGTTAGAGGTAGTTAGGGTAATGTAACTATTCTTTAAATGTTCTGTGAAGTACTTCCTCCCCTTTATAAAAACAGCCATCATAGTTCTGCCAGTGAGAGTGAGAGCCATCTTGATGGGGTGGAACATGTCAGATACTATAAAGCATGTGATTGGACTGAGGATAGATGAGAAACTGAAATATAAAGTGATGCACTTTAAAGTCTGCATGAAACAGAAGTTAAGATTGTCCTTTTTTTCTCCTCCACTATCATGATGTTAATCCTACTGAAATGAGGAAAAAAAAAAAAGGTGCTTGATTTCTTAATTTCAATACCAATTGGATCGCGGAAGATGGACATTGCTAACAAAATAGAGGAAGAGCCATGCCCTGTCCTAAAGGCATTCTGGTGACCAGAAGTGAAGAAAAGTCATTTTGAGGGGGCAGGGAAGATTATGGCAGGGCAACATGATGGCTCAGGGGTTAGCACTGTCTCCTCACAGAAATTTGAAACTGATTTGAGTCCCAGCTGGGTCAGTTGGCATTTCTGTGTTTGCATGTTCTCCCTGTGTTAGCGTGAGTTTCCTCCGGTTTTCCCCACAGTCCAAAGAAATTCACTATAGGTGAATTAAATAAACTAAATTGGCCATAGTGTGTGTGTGTGTGTGTGTATGTTTCCCAGTGATGGGTTGCAGCTGAAAGGGTAAAACACATGCTGGATAAGTTAGCGGTTTATTCCACTGTGGTGACCCCTGATGAATAAAAGGACTAAGCTGAAAAGAAAATGAATGAATGATGAGGGCAAATGAAATTTACAAAATAATGTAGTGCACAGATACATCTAACAAGCACTACTATACACACATAAAAAGAAGAAGAGTACATTTTGAATTCATGGTGACTGTAAAAGGGTTACTTTTTTAATGAAAATTATTTTTTTATTACTAAACCTAATGTTGTTTAAATCTCAAGACTTTTGTTCATCTTCAGAACACAAATGTAGATATTTTAGATTAAATTGGAGAGCTCGCTCTCATCCTCCATAGATAACAACAGTCCAGAAACATTCAAAATCCAGAAAAAGGAACCAAAAACATTGTTAAAACTGTCCATAATGTGACGTCAGTTGATCAACTCTAATCATACCAAGCTCCAAGATCACTTTTGTGCTCAAAAAAAACAAAACTACGATTCTCTCCTTTGTCAAGCTATCAGGGTATCCGTTTACTAAGGGCATTAGGACATATTGCTGCTTGACTTAGCAGTGAAATGCTTAGTAAATGCTCACTCTAACTTGATGTGAAGGACATTGAAGAAATAGTTTTTTTTTGCTATGCAAAATGTTCTTGGAGCTTCGTATGATTACAGTTGAACCACTAAAGTCAGTTGAAAATTTCAAGACATTGCTTGTCGCAGGGCCATTGCTGTATTTGGGCGATGAGAGAGATCTTGAATTTCATCTAAAATATATGAATTTGTGTTCTGAAAATGAATGAAGGTATCGAGATAGAAACGGCATGTGGGATAAGTAATGCCGAAGTTAACATTTTTGGGTGTATTAACCCTTTATCTAAAATACATGAGCATATTATCTAACTTAACTGCTACACTTATCTCAAACCTAATATAGAAGTAATGAAATTTGAATCATGCGAGGTACTTAAAGACATATGGCTTAACTTATTTATTCATTAAGAATTATAGACATTCATGAGTAAATGCTGGCCTTTTTCATTTATCTAGAATTTTTTAGCACATTTGGAAAGTAACACAAAATGACAAAAACACATGCACAGGTCAGCAGAATGCCTATCTGAGACAGCTCTATTGACATGATGTACATTTTTGGGAATTACTACAGTATGATTTTAGACACTGGTTAGGGTGCGTTTAGGCAAGGAGCTTAATTCTGCAAGACTGGCCTTGTAGGTATGGAGTGAAAATAATTTTAGTTTAATATAACATTGTCTATGTATTTCAGGCTGGATGTGAAGAATGGCAGGTGGTATGTGTTGGAGACGAACTATGACCATTGGAAAGAGCCTCTGTTTTTGGACGACCGCAGAACTCCGGCTATGAAGTGCATGAATCAGACCACACAGACTGTAAGTTTGGATTTGCAGATTTAAAAAAAAAACAAAAACAGGATTATAGTGTTGCAATTTTTATTTTATTTTTTTAACTTGCTTTCTTTTTGCAGAATATCTCCGTACAGACGGTTTACGACGTCCTGTCCACCAAGCCAGTCTTAAATAAGGTGGGTTCTTTATTTATTTATTCTATTGATTAGTTTAGTTTGTAGCACGTTTAATGACTGATTCATTAACACTTTTTATTCTGGTGCTGTGCAGTTGACCACATACACTACTCTTATGGAAGTGTCTAGGGGAACACTGGAGTCTTTTATTCGTGACTGTCCCAATCCCTGCATGCCCTGGTGAAGAACTCAAGACCATGGTACACTTCTGCACTCTATTTGCAGACAGCACAATGAATGATGATTGTGAATGTCTCGGTTTAGGAAGGGAAATAATTCTAATTTTAGCACAGTTGAAATCAGCAGTCTTACATTTTAAAAGGTTTGCAACATCTGATTTCAGAATCACGTGAGCTTCGTTGGGTTTAAAATCAAGCTTAACCTGTCAAACAGGTAGAACAGCTTAACACAGGTTTAACGATGTGTTATTGAACAAAAATGCACTGAGAATGTTTATTGCGTATGACATATTGTACATCATTTTTAATCATATTTTTGTGGATGTGATTGTATCATTTTTGTTGTTTTTGTAATGACATATTAGCTTCTGGAAATGCGCAGTGGAACATATTTCAACTCGATAATCAACACTACCGGTGCCTTAATAATAAATCACTGACCAAAAGATATTAATGTTGCAAAATTAAGAGGTGTACGTCACTAACATTAATAAATGATGTAATATTTATTGCTTTGAGCCAGTGAATATTTGGGGGGGAAAAACAACTGCAGGAAAATGGTAAAAATCAATGTTTTATTTCTTTTAAATCTCAATCTAAACATTGGAGAATTACACGAGGTGAAATGGGGCGAGAACCCAAGCATTGGCCAACATGCCTTAAAAAAAAGATCCAAATAAAAGCAAGAGAACATTTAAAAGAGTGCAATAAGAAAGGACAGGACAATGCATCAGTGCTAATATGTGATTCTGCTGTATCCCTAACGGTTTTCAGTGTGCAGTCTGGGTCAAGTCAGATATATTTAAATAGTTATTTTCATTTCTGCCAAATGTGCTTAATTTTGTCCTGAACCAGAGAAACAAAAGGTCTATTGTCCTCTTTGTATTTCATTGGCAAAAATCGCAGGAGAAATGCAAAAACAAAAGCCTAACCATGCCAAACGTAGGAACACACAAATGTTCTGCATCTCTTAAACCGCAGCAGCTGAAGAAGCTCAACAAAGAGAAACACAGAAAAATGCACTTACAGACTACAGAACCGCTTAAAAGACAGACAAGAGCCCGCTTCAAAACATCATCTACATTCTCCATAAAACTACTTACAAGTGTAGAGAGACTTCTTACCGTCTCTTGAACTGTTAGATCACACATGCTGACAGGCTGATTCACTTAGCTGTGTTTCCAGGATTTTTAGGGTATTAAGCTCATAAACAGTAACGCTGCATGAATGATGGACTGTAGTGTAAGAGTGAAAGATCATTCTCATGCACTCTGGGCTCCAATGGTTTCTGCAATCAAAGAAAAAAACAAAGAAAACAAAGTTGATGATTTCAATAACTAAATGTGTCTCAAAACTAAATGTGCTTTCACACTCAGTTTGATGGCCTGGGGCATATTGCGAAAAGTTTCTTATCTTGGGTCTTTACTTTTGCGTATTTGTATTACAGAAGTAAATCTTAACTTGATTTGGATTCTTATCTTGTCTAGTTGTCTCTTAAATTAAGCCAAGTTTGACCAGTTGTTACCAGGAAACCAACACTGCAAGCTGCTAATAAGTTAACAAACAAAATAGATCATCAAATCCAGGGGAAATAACAGAACTCAAACAAACTGAAGGCATTAGTTACTTGCACTACAACCGGTAATGCTCTGTGATGCTCTGTGCTAATTGTAATATGTTGCGCAGCAGTCTATAATTACTTATAAGTGTTTTGTCATAAAAAATGCAGAGTTCAGACTGCATGATTTTCAAAGTAGTCATGTCACTGATGTTTTCACACTGCATGACTATCTGGCCTAGCGTTTCATCGCTGCTTTGTTTACAATGCAAGATGCATCCGCGACAGGGGCTTTCACACTGCATGACTTTACAATAGGAAGAATCGCCGACAACTTTATCTCAGACCGAAAACTACATCTCTCACTACCAAACACACGCAAGAAGCTGTAACATGGAAACAACACAAGGTAATGTAGTATATCTTTTGTTATTAACTATATAATGAGAAAGAAGCCTTTAGTGGAGTAGAAAATGTACTTATTTTGCTCACCTGGCTTTTAAAGGGAATTAGCAATTTCTCCTCAACTTTTTTCTTTTTCGAGCCGGTTGTGATATTGCTCAGATGACACGTCAAACAGACACAGGTGCTCCTGCCAAATTTACACTGGTTTTTTCTCCATTTCTTGGGTTCAAACTGACTGAAAATAAGCACTTTTAACTTCTCCCCCATCATCCCGCTGGCCTGCAGATACCCATTCTAGTAGATGCTGCTCTCTCATTGGCTGTAGGTAATCGCCGATGTTATTTTCAATCAGAACTCATTTCACACGGCATGATTAGAATTGCCGACAGCTCCAGATATTTAGCATGCCAAATATCTCACGAGTGTCGGCGACTCATCGGTGATTCTCTCAGATCGAGTCTTTGATAGTTCATACTGCGTGATTGTTACTGCCGTGAACGAGTTCTAATTTGCCTGTGATTTCAGCCATTTGTCGGTGATTTCTCAAAACCTGTCGGCGAGTCAAAATCGTGGCTAAAATCATGCAGTCTGAACTCGGCACAAGTGTCCTCCAAGAGTCTGTCTACTATTAAGCGTCTTCATTCTTAATTTTGAATCATCAGTAAATATACTGCCACTGCTGGACAGCACAAATAAGTGGTTTTTTACATTACCTTTCAAACTATTTTGAAGTTAGGACAGCAGTCGGGTTGCTCTTAAAAGTTAAAACACTTTTTAGGATTTTATTTTTTTTTTTTTTTGGTCAAGTTAGGAGGTTTCTGTATTACTACCTTCATATCTGAAGTTAAGATAACACTTAGGAAAGGCTGTTCTGTGATAGTTTAGTACTAAAATGAGGTGCTAAGTGAAATTGGTTACCAAAGAGATAAGATTTTAAAGTTAGTTCCTGTAATACACCCCTAGGTCTCAAACCAAGTTTGACCGACAACATATTTTTGGCATGTGTTCCATATGACTGCACAACAATATTGAAGGTTGCACATTTACATCTAAATAGTTCAAAAATAGGGCTGCACAATACTGAAAAAAAACTGACATTGCGAAATTGAGTTTTTCTGTGATATGTATTGCGATATGATTTCACCAGATGACCCTATTTTTGGAAAGAATTCCTTATTTTATATTGATTTAAACCATTTGTGGAGGAGTGCATCATAAAACATACAAAATACATTAAAACAACAGAACGAACAAAAAAAAAAAATGACAGAAACCAGACTTTATGGTTTTGTCATAAATTTATCAAATGTACCAAAAAAACACTGCATTGTCTTTATTGTAATAAATAATTAAACACAATTTATTATTATTGTTAAAGCGGTAGACTTTATAATTTCTTGTGCCCAAATGGATTCAATTCGTTTGAAATCTCAGTCGCAGGCCTTAAAAAAAACACATCTAAATAAAATTACATTAGTTCACAAATCACATGTTCTGAACGGTTTTCTGCTTAATTATAATCAGAACTTCACATTGCAGATCCTGCGATGGAATTATTGCAGACTCGCACATTGCGATATCGATGCTAAAACTATATATTGTGCAGCCCTATTCAAAGCCATTGAGAAGATACAATTTCTGCTGAACCTGACCAGAAACAGGGAAGAAATTCTCACTACTTAGCCTGAATTCTAAAAACAGTGTTTGCATTATTCAAATAAACCAAACTCGGTCATCAAACAAACCTGGATGTGCTAGTGTGAAAACTCCCTTTCCTACACATTATAATGTATCCCATTTAATATTACTTGTGTTTGACTATTAAAGACACCCTATAAAAAATCATTCACTTTAAACATTTGAATTCCAAAAAATATTTTTAGGCATATCTAAACATTTTACCACAGCACTTCAAGCCATTTTACTATTGGCTTTACGAAGTGAAATATTTACAATTTAATACCATTAATAATGATCACTTATGACTTAGTTGTTATTATAGTTACCAGGCTCTTTGAGTGTTTGAGCATTTCCCACCAATCCCGTAAGCTCGCTTGTATTTCCATTGAGAATTTCAGCTGTTAAGTTATTATTTTGCTGTTCTTCTGAGATCCTCTTACAGAGCTCTTCCTGTACAGATTACAAGCAAAGAACATGTTTACTCTTTAACATGTACAAGTAAGCATTTTTGCAAATCTACAACATTAGTAGTGACTGATATTCAGCAGCAAATAAATATAAAAGTGTAAAATGAATATAATACAAAACAAATTAGTGAAGTCACTAAAAAAAACCTGCAATTGTCCCTTTAAATTTCACAATCCTAAAACCAGCAAGACCCTAAACCAAAGCTCTTACCTCACACAGAACAGACATCTGAAGAGGAAGATCCTCCACCTTCACAAAATCTTCCTCATCTGATCTCTGACTGGTATTTCCAGAACCAGCTTCCTGTCATTTAGAAATATATAAACAAAAGGAGCTCAACACCTTTTAATCTTCAGATAAATACTTTAAGGATGCTGTGTGAGATCAGTGTCGTACATCAGTGTTGATCATGACTGGAGAGTCTGTATCAGGACTGGCAGAATCAGAGCTCTGAGCAGTTTCCTGGGCTGGAGCAGATGTGCAGTCCTCCTTTTCCTCCCCTTCATCTCCCGAAGCAGATTTTTCCTCTTCTCCAGCCTCTTCTGGAGGCTGAACAATGACTTTGGGATCAGGCGGTTCACTATTTACTGTTTGAAATAGGGAGAAAATGTGAAAAAAATATTATAGCTGCAAACTGTAAGGAGTAATAAACCTTAATAAATATAAAAAGTGTAATATTACAGAAAAAAAAACATACACTGACTACTTTCCGAGCTGTCTTGGTCTGATTTGGTTTTCTTCTGGGGTTTCGTTTTGTAAGGCAGAGCTCTGGATGAACAACAGGTCATTATTAGTGTATATTACCGAGCTGTGTCAGCTTATTTGCCATCTACTGTACATGCTAAAAGCACCTCTTTGTGTTCACTAGTGTTGTCCATGCTGGCTTGTAATGATGTTTGCACCTCTACAGGTCCAGCCTCAAACTCCTCCATCTCCTCCACTTCATTTTCATCTTCTCCACTGCCGTAGTTGCATAGAGCCTGTGTCTCGGCTTTAGACAGGCCTGAAGAAAAGAGCATAAGTCAAACAGATTCTTATCAAAGTCAAACACATTACGCAGTGGTTTTAACCTGCACATGATAAGACTGACAAAATCAAGCAAACAATCCACAGGTATTGGTGAATAGGCAGAAAAATGGAGCAGAAAATGAAATGTAATAAATGGGGGTTCAGAGACGCCTCTTGAAAGAAAGAACATGGTCAAATTACATTATAAATAGGACTTTTACGGATACAGTTCTTTTTTTTAAAGCGAAACAAAATTGATCAAAATGCATATTACGTCATTCAATGCGACTACGCATGACTTTATGGAGAGCTTACGAACTACTAACTACGGTTTGTCTTAAGAACATGTGACGCAACCAAAGTAAGAACAAATTTAGTTACAAACTAGCCAGTAGTTACTAAGCCTCTAGTGTGGATGTTTACGATCCATTTAAGAAAGAAATTACGATCAGATGGTGCAACCCAACCCAGGTCTCATATGGTGCAAACTTGCATTTTCTTATGATAGTTTTATTTTTATCAAACTAAATTGATTGAACAGAAAATAGTTTGTTTTTCTGTGTTTTTTTTTTATTAATAGTCATTTCCCTATAGGCAAATAAATCAGACGTTTTAAAACAATTGCAGAAAAAAGCTTACTTCTGCATTGCCGCATAGGGTCAATAAAGATTGATACAAATATGTGAGAAATTTCTTAAGCATCAAAACTGGCTGTTGAAAATTCAGCTCCTCTATTTTGCTACATTTTAAAATGCTATTTTTATTTTCATGTGGTGGTAAAATGGAAATTATTCTGTTTTTACTGACTTAAAATTGAGACGCTGCAGCACTATTTCGCTATATGTCAGCACACTAACTACTATGCCATACTAGAACTCACTTATAGAAAGTGGCAGTCCTTCTTCCTCTTCCACCTCAGATGCTTCACTGCTCTGTGCTTCTTTCTCTTTCTCCTCTTCCCTCTCACGAGGCATCTCTTCCCGCTCGGTCTCATCCTGATCCTGAATGGGGAAAGAAAGAACATTTAGATTTGCAACAAGAACAAAAAAAATCAAACCATTGGGTTTTTGCTGCTGTCTTTCCTTTGTTGTCACTTCAAACGGAGAGTGCTTTCACACTAGCACTTTTGGTTCGCACCCGGGTTCGTTTAACATCAGAGTTCGATAATTTTAGCTAGTGTGAACAATGTCTTCTGAACTCTGGTGCGCACCCGTGATCCGTACTCGAGTCCACCTGAAAGAGTGGTCTGGGGTACAGTTTGCGCAAACTCTGGTCCGGTTCACTTCTGACATGAATGCAATTGTACCAAATAACAGAAGTGAACCACCAACTGTACAACAAACTTTAGCTTTCATAATGTTCATTCATGTGTGTATGTCTGTGTGTCACCTAACGTTACCCTAACATCGACCCAGTGCAAACACAGTGATAATGTGTGCTTGTCTCCTCCAAAAACCGCTTCTGCAGACATCGCATTATGTTCTGAAAGTTTTTAATATTTTTGCGGCAGATAGGTGCAAGTGGCTCTCTGATGGTACAAAAACCAAAAGACTCAGTAAAAGCAAAATGACGGTGATGTGCATACATCCCTTTCCATTTTGGAGCTTTGCCTTCATGGCCTTCACCTAGCAACAGCCGTACACAAAACAGCAGCTTGATGACACAAGCGTACCAGGGTTCAGAAGGAAAAAAGACCAGCCAAGAACTTGGGTTTGGACCAGGCAATTGAACCAAGTGTGAAAGCACCCCGAGTCTGCAAGCGAACATACAAAATCATTCTGCTGTTGGAGCACTTTAACTTACTCGGTCTTCATCAAAATAGGACGGTGAGAACGTCTTTTCTCTGTCTAGTGTTTTCATCTCCTAAACAAACAATGTACACATTACTCCCTTTACTTCAACACAAAAGTACTGCTCATAGGCAGAGGTGGAATTTCACACATCTTACCTCTGTGTGAGGCGAGTGTTTTGGAGATGTGTGGTCGGACCGCCTCTTGGTTCTGTGTTTGTTTTTGGAGGTGTTCTGATCTAAATCTTGCATCAGTCTGAAGAAGGCGAGCTCATTAAACAGGATCTCAGAGATCTCGACCAGCAGATCCTCACCGCAGTCCTGCAACTTCCGACCTACAAACTTGCTGAGGGAGTCCTGTGCCAAGAACGTCAGTATCATGCACTTAAGAAACCAATTGAAATCATATCCGACTAATATAATGTCACTAATGTAAGTAAGAAGTCACCAAACAGCAATTTAAGAAAAGCAAACAATAAATAATAATGAGCAAGGCAGAAAATTCACATCAGAATATGGCTGACCTGCAGGATGCCTTCCAGCTGCCGGTGGAAGAAGCGAACAAATTCTTTGCTTTCGTCATTTTGCTGAGTGAGGTTGAGCACCATGTGTCTCACAGCTTTGAGCAGCTTCTGTGAACACACCTCCCCAACATGCTCCTGAAAAAGACACATGAGAAACAATCTGAACCCTTACGGTTGATTTATTTGCAAATGATAAGAGAAGAGTAGAGCAAACTCACCTTAAGGAAGGGAATGACCTCTGTCATGATGGCTTTGATCTGTCGGTCCAGCTGTTGGGTGTCAATCTGAGGACAATGTGCATCTGTAGACAAATGTCCTGCACCTAATAATGGACAGACATGCAATGCATTAAAACAGCCAAGCAGAGCTACTTAAAGTGGTAAAAATGTAAGCATTCTTTATTGGCAAGCAAGCAGAGCTTAAGGTAGTGCCATAAAGTAGAACCATGAAGAACAACTCAAAGCTTAAAGAAATATTCCATTCATATTTTTTAACCTAGTAAATGAGAACACACCAACAGCACATATTTAAAATGAAAGCTTAGCAGGTGATTGACGGTTAAAAAAAAAAGCTGTTCCTCTGTGGAAGCTTTTAATGTAGAGGAACTTTTGCTTTTGAGCCAGGTCACACAACATGGCAACATGCAGCACATATGATACAGACTTCCTATATTGTAAAGTATAAATAATTCCTTACAGACAGGAAATGTCAAATTTCATCCACATCATTTTATGAATATTTTGGAATATCACATTAAATAAGATCTTAAAATGTCCATTTAATTAATTATGAAACAGTGACTATTTGTCAGAAACATCATGAGCAATGTGATAATCGACTATCGACAAAAGTTTTCAACCTCCCATCCTGCTAGTTGACTGGTTTCTTTGCCATTGTGTTGGAAAACCTCATATATTGTTTCTAATGGACTGCTTCAGATAGCACATTTGACACAGCTGTAAGTGTCTGTCGGGTCTGATGTGCAGTGTGACGGTGATGGCAGCAGTACCTTGAGTAAGAGGTGAGGCAGCGGTGGCAGCAGCAATGGCAGAGCTGTGCTCAGGGTTATCTGTGTTACATTCAGCCCTCAGCTTCATGCGCTCATACTCCCTCATCCTGGCCAATGCCTTATCTAAATGAATCACTGTGTTACCTGGAAGAGCAGGAAGGAAATAAAGGGACAGAGAGAGCGAAACAGAAAAGTGTTCAAGTGGAGTATGACAGGATTCAGCCCAGCACAGCCCCAGCTTTAGCAAAGCAAGCATGATCGTAGGTAAGCAACCCCAGCCTGTAGGTTTTTAGCATGATTGAGCTTGTTTAGACAAAAAAAATAAATTAATAAAAATGCTCTTGTCTTCTTACCCAGGTCATCACTAGCAAACGGTTCAAGGTTGGAGGACGTAGACAGAAGGCTCTCATTGTCCATGGAGTCTCTGTCTGGTATCCTCTTCAGTACAGAGTTGGATTTAACAGTTACAATCTTGTCAGATGCATCCTGGAAACATAAGGCAAGGGGGGGGGGAATGATCTGCCTGTGTGATAATTTTAGAGTTAAAAAAAAAACAACAACAGATGGAGAGCAAATGTCTCACATTGTCACTAGTAGCCAAGCTCTCACTAGGCGTGAGCTCTGATTGGGAGCCTGTAGCCCATACAGCTGGACCTAAAGAGGAGGCCTGCTCATCTGCCACACTCTTCTCCGTAAGGTGTCTCGTTACAATGTCCTGGTGGTCCAGAGCCAGAGACACATGGACAAAAAATTATTAGTAATAATTAGTGCTGGAATTAATTAAAGAATGATCACATCCAAAATAAAACGTTTGCTTTGACATAATGTGCATATATATATATATATATATATATATATATATATATATATATATATGAATAAATAATACATATTTTATATCTAAATTAAAAAAAAAAAAACTTTCTCTTAAACATGCATCCATGAGTTTATTTATATATACATAAATATAAACAGTACACATATATATTGTCAAAAACTTTAACTTGGATGTGATTAACTTTTGCCCAGCACAAAAATAAATAAATAAATAAATAAATAGATGGGTATTACCAGTAATAAAAAAAAAAATTATTTAAAAATTAAAATCACAAAGAAAACTGTCATGGAACTCTCTAAAGGGTCTACTACTGCAGTGTTTAAAAAGCCCTTATTAAAGCTAGGTTCTGTAAATACTAAATGAAAAAGATACATTTTTATGACTTTACTATTAGCCATCTAGATAAATAGACAGTACTCGGTTGTGTACTGTACCTGCAATGAGTAGAGCGCCCTCTGGCGTAGATAGTCTGTATTGAGCAGTTGAAGCTCATGGAAGAGCTCAATGAGAAAGTGAGGGCGAGACTCATTCTGAGAAATCAAAGTTGCCACTTCAGAGTAGATTGTTTCTCTCAAGGCCTCAAAGAGTGAGAAATCACTGCTCACGTCTACAGAACAGAAATGTAAAATAAAAAATTAAACAAACTGAAGTCACTGCCAATTAATTTTACAAATATCCAACCACTCAAAACATCAACATAAGTTTATATAAATCATTTGCAAACCTTACATTCAAACCATTGTTTACTGAACATTTAAGGAATTTTAAAAGTTTTTTACACAAAACCATGCGCAGATCTTTAATTCAAAAGTAAACATCAATATCAAAAACACACTGGAATTAAATGGTGTTATCAATAAAACAGCAGATTTCCCCCCTTTTTCCTCCAATGTTCTAATATAATGCTACTGTACAACAGAAAGGAAGTGCTTCTAAATCTGTATATGTGTGAGAGATTCTACCCCCTCAAAATAATATAGTTTCTATAACAGATGAAGAAAAAGGAGACAAGGGGAACACACATGCAGAAAATGTTAGCAAATAGTTAGCAGATCAAACAGCTGATGAACATGAAGTTACCTGGGACTTCAGTGCATGCAATTCTGTTAGAGAGAAAAGGTGTTCTCCAAGCATATGCTGTGAAGAAACCAAGAACAGAACCAAAAATGAAATGGGAATGAACAAAAATTAAAATGAAAGCAGTGAGTAACATTTTAACAAAGTATATGGACACGGGACACAAACAAGATGTTTAAACTAAATAAAAATGGGACAAATGTTGCTTCTCCTGCTACACTGCTGGAGGGTGCTTTTGTGGTTGTAAAATATTAGCAATAAGAGAGTATTCATTGTTCTGCGTGTGAATATAGTGTTTAATCCAGTGAGATCTATAGCTGAATGAGATCTGTATAAAGAGTCGTACCAGATGAGAGGTCGTTTGGCTTGCTGTTCTTAGTCTTGCTGTCCAGTTTTTCCTGTGTGAGCTTGTCCAACAGACCCTGGTTGAGCTCTTTATATTTGACCTGATTGGAGCGCTCTCTCTCAAAATGAGAGTCACTTGAAACACTGTCACTGTCCACAGATGCTGAAAGAGAGGATAAAACAATAGCTTTACTCTCATAGGCTTTACGCAATTTTTGTTCACCAATTTTAAAACCAAAATCAGCTTTGTCAAATATGCTACAGGTACAGACATACAGAGAATTGAAATTACATTACTTTCAGACTCTGGGTGCATACAGATAAGAAAAACAATACAAAAGAAATGTAAATATACAAATAGTTATAGTAAAATTTAGGAGAGAAAAATACAAAAAAAGGGTAGACAGAAGGTAAATTGCAAATAAGTGAAGGGTGCAGAGCAATGAGACTGTTAAAATGACACAACTAGGGCTGCATGATTTGTGAAAATTTTCATATTGCGATACACGATTGCAATTATAAATGATATTGTGAGTCAACTTGATGGGTTTTTAGGATAAATGCACACATAAATTAGTAATAATGAGAAATTTAGGATGCACCAATTGCAATTTTCTTGGCTGATTCTGATTTGTAAGTGTGACCACCTGCTGATACTGATTTTTGCAGATTCCAATTTTCTTTCTAAGAACTATAGCTGTAATAAATTAATAAATAAATTAAAAAAAACATCAACATCAGTTTTTCATAAACTGCATTAACAACACTAACAAAAATTTTTCCATGGTCAAAAAAAATAAATAAAAAATTTATATACTGGAAAAAAAAAATAAACAAAAATTATATATATATATATATATATATATATATATATATATATATATATATATATATATATATATATATATATATATATATATATATATATATATGTATGTGTGTGTGTAAGCAACATGACTGATGTTTTCTCTGCCTAAACACAACCATCATTGATATATTTAGCAGATTTTTTTCCTCATGTAGAGTGTTAAAAATTGCTTGAAAGAAAAAGTTTAACGTGACTTAAATTACATTTCACATCAATCAGTTAATCATTAATAAGCAGAGATGTCTCGAGCACAGGGAAACTGTTCAGGTGAGGAGCGGAAGCAGCTCAAACACTGTCAGGATTTCATAGTCTGTGCCTGCGCAGGTCAGTATGCGACTAGCTGCATGTGAGGACTGGATATTAAACAACTTGCGCATCGTCAGAAAAGTACTGCCTAAAGTTACCTGAATTAAGTCTAAATTGTGCATTTAGGTGTAGGTCATTTGAAAGTTACGAAGTTTGTTGCGCCAAACATAGTGGTCGAGGCAGTACAATCGTGGTCAGCCACTTTATACAGTGTGGAAAAATTTCAGCGACGATGACATGTGCGACTGAGCGCCGCTGCTAACAGACCGGAGCAGATGACTAAAACCAGCTGATTGTTGTTGTTGTTGGCCGTTCGATCGGTGCATCTAAAACAGAAATATATTTTCCTTCCAATATGATAGCCCTAATATGATATGAAGATTTTTGTTTGTTAGTTTTGCTAGCAGCACAGAAATCGAAAAACTGTTCTCAGAAAGTATGTTATTATTTATTTAATATAATCGCAACATTTTCCCATCATATAACCGCACAGTTGCTGAAATCATGATTGCGATACAATTAATCATGCAGCACTATGACATACTATTTCTACATTGTGTAAAAATTAGCTTTGAGTATATAAAACCAATAATGATGTAAGTCAAACTTTAAATACAGACACACCAGTGTTCTTCTGTCCCCTGCCTCTCTTCCTGCGGCTCTTCATGTTGGGGGTCTTGTCTCTGGATGCCAGGCTGGCCTGTGCTGCAGCCTTGCGTCCTGCTCTGAAGGTCTTGGTGACAGTGGTTGGGTCTGCTCTGTCTGGCAGGCTGCTCATAGACTCCTGGGAGTCAGGTATGTAAGAGCGATTATGGGATGTAGAAGGGTGAGGGACAGGAGATGAGGAAAGAGAGTTCTGCTCTATCTGACTCGGATGGTCAGAGGTAAGAATGGGCCTCTGACTAGAACGATTCAGAGAGGAGTTTAACCAGCTGGAGTTATTAGCTTCAACCAGATTATCAGAGTGAGACTGAAACCTGGAAATGGAAGGAAAAAAATAAATAAGATTAGTTTTTCTTCCTTTTTGTTGTTTAAGCAAGATCATTTAGTACAATTAGAAGCTAACAATCATTTAAAGCAATTCTTACATTCTTTAAAATGTATTTACATCATGAATAAAGACATATTGTACCGTTTCTCTGCATTATTGAGTGGAGATCTCTGTAGTGGAGGGGGGAAACTCATGTACTCCGTTTTGTGGGACATATTTGGATCATGATGTTGATCTGAGCTAGCCTGGTTCTGCTGGAAATCTCCTACTGAGGGGGGAAACATGGGAGCGAAATTAAATCCTGAAGACAGAAATGAAGAAAAAAAGTTAGACGTTAATAATATTTAAAAACTTTGGTGATTTCCATTACATAAAGATACCAACTTACCAGTTGGAAAAGGGGAGAAATTTGGAAGTCCAGGGATATTGAGTGTATTGCCAGGTGGGTAATTTAGGAACATAGAAGGAGATACAGGATCATGTGCAACACTTTGATGCTGCTGTTGTCCTGATGATGACTGGCTCTGCTGCTGCCGCAACAGATCATTCAGAACCTGCTTCAATCTGTCACAAATAAAAAAAACATTTGTGATATATGAAGCCAAATGTTACAAACAGGTTTTATTTTAATTAAATCCTGTTTTTTTTTTCAAAATTGCTACAAAAATGTACTATACAAATATTAAAAATGTAATAGATCATACTAAAATAGTTGTTACAGTATTTTAATCCATCTTGTTTGAGCATAAGTTCAAATGCAACATAAATGGCACAAATATTGGTAACACTTTCAAATAATGGTCCATTAGTTAATGTATTTACAAACATGAACAAACTGTTAGTAATATATCTTTGTTAGTTAACGTTAAGTTAAATATTAGTTCATGCTAACTCACAGTGCTATAACTAAATGTTAACAAGCACAACTTTGGATTTTAATAATGCATTAATAAAAGCTTTACAAGATTATTCATACTTAATGTTAGTAACATTATTCTAAAGTGTTACCCAAATATTTGATAGTGTAATATATAGAAAATGTTTCATTCTTAATAATTGACCCTTTGCTAAGCCACACTTGAAAACCGCCACACACCAATCGTGGCTTAGCAACCATAGCTACGCGTGGGAGGTCTGTCAAGCTTTCGAGCGAGGGAAACAAGCCAAAGCGCTGTGCATATGGATTGTGCAAATCTGATACCAGGTATCCTAAAAGTTTGGACGGGGTGGTAGAATTTTTTTCCCTTTCCAAAGGCTAAAACCCAAGTCCAGTCATATTTGCATCTGATTCAAGCTATGAATATTTGGATTACGTATCAACAGAACAAAACCGAGATATGATCACAAACTGAGCACTTGCGATTACTATACTTCACCCTGAAGCTGTTTTTCAGTAATTTATAGCCACCATGTTCATGTCAGAGCTACAATTCACCAATGTTCTCGCTGGTCTTTTAGAGATTTAGTCACTGGTAACTTTAATATAGCGGGTTAATGTCTGCATTTTATATTTGGAGGCGGATTAATATTTGCCTGTAAGGAAAATCTATGTGTTCACTTCTGCTATTTATACTTTGATTTGCATTTCAATTTATTTATTTTTTTCACTTAACTGCAAATTAAAATAGAAACTGTATAAAAAGCACACAAACATACTGACAGTTATAGGTGCTGTACATTGTTATGGGTCAATGATGCTAATATTCTACACAAATCCATCAATTTCTCCTTTCTGGCAGTTCTTTCTATGAATGAATTATGTAGCACTGTCCGGGTGTGTTTCTTCGTCGGTTAGTAACACTACATTTCATTGCACAACAATTAATCTAACAGGCTTTTTGGCTAATAAAAAAAGAAATTACGGTTTAATTTGTTATTTTTAGATTATTTTTAAATTTCACCTATCCTGCTGTGCATGAACTAAGCTGTTGAATGATCAGCGTATGAAGCGGCTAGGCTTTAGCTTCAGTTTTGATTAAACTATTTTCTAATCGGTTGCGTTTTAGGTTGTGAATATACCTCAGTAATGCATACTGAAGTCCTTTTTTTTCTGGCTTTCTCAGATATCTCACCTGTTCGCCAAAAATTACTAATTATATCCCTGGCAATGTCTGACACTGGCGCATACATATTGTAATAGACATGCCAGGCACGAAAGCTTGACAGGCGTAACAATAGCAACTAAGGAGGGCGGGACTTAGCAAAGGGTCAATTAATATGTTTTTCTAAAGAAGTGTAAAGACACACCGATTGACATTGTTCTGCTGCCAAGCCAGCTGTGTGTAACACTGGTTTAGCTGGTGCATGATGAGAGGGACCTGAGGGGAGGTCACATTATTGGGCACAACACCACAGGGGCCTGTGAGCAGAGCCTGCAGCATGTACGAAAGGGTCTACGGAGGAGAAAAAAGATGTTAGTGAGATGGGGAAATCAAGACGTTGACAGAATCCATTTTTGTACACTCACCTGCTGATCCTGAAGCAGAGTTTGGCACATGGTAGTGCTGAAGTTGAGTTGTTTCTGGAGGTGTGTGATCTGCTCCTGCCAGTGTGCTGGTGCCGCACCTTCAGCGAGAGACAGATCAGCTGCCCATCGCAGGTTTTCCTGTCGCTTGGCTTTGCTAGAACTTCCTCTCTCAGACTGCAGCTGCTGACGAGAACGACCTCTTGATCCACGAGGAGAAGGACTCGTGTTAACTTCCCTGAGAACTTTCAGACTGCAAAATGTTAAAGAGAGTTAATAACAAATGGGGTAGATTTCCTATACAAACTACAAGCTTCTTTACAGTGTGGCTTGTGTTTACCCCTCTCTGTTATTCCTGTTGTAGTTGCGCTGTTTTTGTGCAGAGCAAGCATGTCGTTCATCGGTGGAGCTGGACTCCTCTCCCTCATCGTGTTCATCGTCATCATCTTCCTCAGCTCCTACCTCAGAGGAGTAATCATCATCCTCATCATCACCAAGAGGACACTGTGTAGAACCACCCCAAGTGGCCACCGTTCTAAAAGGAAAATTATGATTAGCATCAACTACCATTATATCAAAGAGCTGAAACTGTCAAGGCCATTAGCTACCTTTCATCACGACTGTAGGACTGGGTCTCATGTGCGTCGCTTCTGAATGGAGAGTCAGGAAGTGTGCTTCTCCTCTGCTGCTCTGCCATCAGACTCTCCAATTGTTTCCGTCTCTGCCTCAACTCCTCACGCAACATCTGGTGCCTTCGCATCTCGGTCCACAGCTAATATAAAATATGCTTTTATACTATAAACTTTGAAATAAAAAGTTCCTTTATAAAACATTGCTTAAGCCTTGTTCACACTACATGACTTTAAACATCAGCAGATCGATGTGCCGTTCACACCACATGACTTGATTTTGTCTCATTAAATCGCTGTGGTGTTCACACTACGCGACACTACGTAAATGATCCACCATGGGTTACACACTCCATGATCTGACAACAACTCGCTCCCCAACAGCTCAGTCAAGCTTCCAAACCATAGGCAGTGAAATGCTGAGGGAGGAGCCGGCAGCCCTTCAAACTTCACCGAAAGCTTTCAAGGGAGCATTTAAAAACAACGTCAGTCAGCAGATGCATCAGCGGATCAATCGCTCTTCTGCAAGGTTCAAGTGACTAGAAATGGCTTTAACACTAGAACTACAAAGGCAGTCAGAGAGTTTTTAATTTTTGTTATTTAATAACTCTTTGAAAAAAAACTGACATATCTATAATACCCTGACTTTTCCTAGATATCGGTGTATTTCTTTCTAACATTGTTATATTTTTTAATTACAAAACAGAAAAGAGTATTTCTACCTTTAATTACCATATCAGTCAACATGACTGCATGCATGTCTGCTACTTTTCACCGTGACTTTAAATATGCCTGACTTTTTTGCCTAGCAACTTCCTGCTAACACAAACATAACTCTCTGATAGCAAAAACAAATTTATTTCAGATATATATTTTTCGTGGAATCGAGTCGACCTACTGGTTTGGTATATTTAGCATGCTAGATATTGGATTTCTGTCTACTAGGTGTTGGCGATGCATCAGCGAGCCTCTTTGATGCGTTGTTTAGTAGTTCACACATAAAGACTGCAGAGCACCCCCTGATTTTTCCCCGAACACAGCTTGTCGGCGAGCTTGTTAACTTCCTGTAATCCTGTAGTGTGAACTAGGCTTTAGCAACCATCTTTCCCCTGCTAACACAGGAAGTCCTTCTCCAAAAGTACAAACCAACAAAGTTTATTCTCACATCATGATGATAAAGTTGAGCTGCTGTTGATTGCATTTGATGTGTGCTGATAAATGCTTATAATAAGTAAAAGCTTACATTTAACAAAGATACACATTAATATTGCAACATCTAATAAAACTAAAAACAAGCCATTAAAATTTTAACATTAGACAGGATTGGCAAGAAAATCTATATTTCGAATCCTTAATATGCCATGATTGTTTTATAAGTCACAAGGTAGTAGTAGTATGACCATTTTAATGCACACTATCGCTTTACAACCTCATTTGATAAATAAGACAACATTTTTATTTGGATTACATTCACACTAACCTCATTGTCAGTGACGGTGACTGGAGGAGGTTCAGTTGTGGGTTTGAGGCCACTAGTGTTGGCTTTAGCTGAGGAAGACGATTGTAATGGTACAGAAGCAGGAGTAGAGGCTGCTGCTGGAATCTTCCTGCTCATCTGACCACTGGCACTACTGCTCACAGACGACTGAAAATACATGATTTAAAAAAAGCAGATTAAGCAGAGTTTTAGCAGATTTGCAGCTGTGTGTTTCATGATAGCAACCTCCTGTAAATTATAAGTGCACATGTGCGAATACCTGAAGATCAGGGCAAGCCCACTGTATGTCCTGTATCTTCCCCTGAATCTCCAATAGTCTCTGTCTCTCTTCATGAAGCTGCTTTAGTTCATGCTGCTGCTGCTTGAGTTTCTCCTCATACAGTCTCTCTCTGAAAAACAAACATCACATAATGGAAAAGATGGGCTGTAGTTTTCATTCTGTGCTTAAAACTGTTTGGAGTAAAGATCTCAATTGTACATTTAGCAATGAACATTGGAAGAAAATTTGTAAAGAAGAAAAACTGTAATGTCAAGAAACTTAGGAGTACGCTTGATACAATTTAAAATTTTGAATCGTTTTTATTGGACCACGAATAGGCTTTTCAAGCTTGGGTTGAAGGCTGAATGCTGAAGATGTGAGAGCGAAGGAGAAGATTTGATGCATGCCTTGTGGTCCTGTTCTAAAATACAGGAATTCTGGGTTAAAGTGCACAGTTACATTCAGGATGTTTCTGGATGCTGCTTTTGGTTTTGTCCTAAAATATATGTACTGGGAAACCTGTTCATGTTGGGATCTGGTGTGAAGATGTCTGAGTGGATTAAAATAAGTATTAGGATTGGAAGACAAATCATTATGAGGGGATGTTGTTCAGCAGGTACACCATCATTTCAAGAATGGGTTACAGAATTGGGGAAGGTGGCAGCATATGACAAAATGACATATAGGTTACTTGATAAATTGGATGGTTATCAGAGAAGATGGAAAAATTATTTGGCATTTTTGGAGGATGAATAAGTGATGAGACGCATGGTAAAAGTGAAATTAAAAAGTAAAATGTGTGCTTTTTTATTTATTGAGTTTATATTATTTATCTGTATTTACTGGATTTACTATATTATGATAGCATAATCTAAATTACAGTAACTGCCGCTGTTGGGGAGGGGAGGGAAAAGGGGGGTGTTAAAAAGATGTTAATCAAGCCATTTCAAACAGGTCACTTTGCTGCAGCTTCAAATGAAACATCTCACACAACCCAATATGATTAAAAAAAAATCTCATTCCCATATGATGAACAAACACTAACCTGGCCTTATCACAGAGGGCAATGTCTCTCTGGGCTTTGGGAGCTGTTGCCCGGGTGTTGTTGGGTTGCTGCTTCAAACCTTCATCCTCATTAGCTGTAGTACCATCTGTATCATCACTCTATA
Organism: Danio kyathit; assembly: GCA_903798195.1. NCBI lineage: Eukaryota > Metazoa > Chordata > Actinopteri > Cypriniformes > Danionidae > Danio > Danio kyathit. Next base: position 23,878,318 of record LR812519.1, on the reverse strand, counting down.
GTAACAATAACAAAAAAAATGTTGACAAAGAAAGCTCCATTCACACTATATTTGCATGATGAATGACCAGAACCTCCCCAGACCCTTACCTGCACCATGGCCACCAGTTCTTGAAGTTGTCTGAGTTTCTGTTTAGCTGTTTGAAGACGGTGAACTTTCTGGGCATACTCTGCATCACCCCCTAGACTGCTCCTATGACTGGACCCTGAACCATCGCTGTCTCTGCCTCCTCCTCCTCCTCTTGCTCCATCATCTTCCTCCAGCGCCTCCTCATCATCCTCATCTTTAACTCCAACGTAAGACCGGTCTCGGTTGTGCTGACATTCTGAAGTGATTACAATGCAAAAAAAAGAAGTGAATATACTAATAGTTTCAAGCCTTGTTAATACAGCATGTTTTTAAATTTCAGAGTGTGAGGCTTGACCTATGACTGAAGGAATGTTGAGACTGCGTAGGTTGGCTGCGGAGCGATTATTGATTTCACATTCTGTGTTCAGGCGGCCATCTCTATTATTGGAGGCACTGCGAGTCTTTGTCAAACTGTTCATGTCCATCCAGTTACTTGGAGTCTGTGGTTGGGCTGGATTTCTACAAAACAAAACAAGTTCATTTCTAATTAAACTGCCAGTTCACATTTTACTTTGCCCTTAAACTCAAAATGCAATGTTCACTTTAATACAGAAATAAAACGGGTTTCTACTTTGTACCTGATGTTGGTGACTGGTGCATGGTTCTCCTGCTCTGAATCAAACATGGCCTCAAAAAGTGAACCGTCCTCAGTTTCCTCATCCTCCTCCTTCACATTCTCATTTACAGTATCCACCACCATATCTGATGTCTGTTCATAATACTGAACAAGCTCTCTTAGTTCATTCAATCGCTTGTGCACCTCCTTCAGCTTCCTGCATTGAGTGACAAAGCAGTAATCAAATACACAGAGCTGCAAAAATGAACATTCAGCAATATCCTTTGATGCAAACACTCATGTGACATCGAATGAGAATACATGACAAACCTGAGTTTGTCAGCAGAGTGACTGTTATCATCAATCTGTGTGTAAGTGGAGGAGGAGTCCTGCCTCACTGGACGTGGCCCATTTCCCTCTCTACCCAAAACTGAAGGACGCTCTGACATGCCTACACGTGCACTACGCTGGCCGACACCCTGACCTGAAGAAAAACACATTGACAACTCAACAATTAATCTAAAGAGAAGGGAGATAGTAATCCTATTAGAAGCATGTGCTTTGTGAAGGAGGCTTACAGGAACTGTTGTTGAGGGTCTGGTCTCTAAGAGAATGGAGTTCTTGGAGGATCTTGTCCATGGTCTGCTTTTTGTCCTGTAACTCCTGTAGTTTAGAAAGTTTTGCGCTGGCGGAGGTTGATGCAGTAGTTAGTGGGGCAGAGGAAGGTACCTGACCCCGGGAATTATGGGTAGTGCGTGAACGGCACACCTCTCTTGAAAGAGAGAGACATTCTGCCTGCCGTCGGTTGTCTGGGACCACCTGAGACTGAAAGAGTGTAGCAAGGTTATAATAGTTTTTGATTTTTCTTTGCTTTTAGTTTATTTCGTTTTGACTTTTTGTTTTCAAATTCAGTTAGTTTTAATTAGTTTTTAGAGGTTTTAGTATAGTTTTTATTAGTTTCATTATTAGTTTTAGTTTTTTTTTTAATTAGAATATTTGTTAGGTGCAAGATACAAAATCATCAGAATATTGTATAATAACTCAACCAAAGATATATTTTTGAAACCTGCATTCAGAGGACACATGAACACTACCATCTAACCATCCTCAAATAGCAGGCGTAAGTACAGTTCAATATGTGTGCAAGGCTGCTTCTGGGGTTAGATGCACAGTAGTGATGGAAAGTTCAAATCTTTTTCGTGAACCGGATCGCTCGTGACAATCCTCCTATGTTAGGGCTCAACATATCAAAAATATGTAGTCAGCAATCATAATTTCAGCCAGTTAAAACATCAGCATGATCTGAAAAGTTTATTACAATGAATTAACGTTACGTTTTGCAACCCAACTGAAGTATGATTCACTTATTTAAATTCCATTACGACTTTCTGTTGTGAAATAAACGTATGTTTCGCCAGATCCTCTCATTTAAGCCCTTGGTTTACCCGCACTGCAGTTGTTCAAGTTTAGTTCACAGCAGGCTGTCATGTACTGTTTGTGTTCGGTTCACTGAATCACACATGCACATTATTATGAGTCCACCTGTTCTCAAATCCGATTTCTGTGTACGGATCTAATAACCGAATAACTCGGGAAATTGGTTTATTTTGAGTCAGAGGGCGTGTCAGGCACGTAAAAAAAGTAAGTCTTTGTGGATAAGTGCTTACTGGAGACGCGAATCATTTCAAATGATTCGGTTCGATTTGTTAAACTAGTTCAACCGGTTCACTTAGAAGATCCGGTTAAAAAGAACGATCCGTTTATGATCAGGATCACTAATACAGAAATAAAACCCATTATTGGACACAAATGTGTTAAATTAATACTTTTAAGTGTCTGCTCGGGTCGTATTTAATGCGGTCACCATGCTGTTGTCATGTCCAGTCGCTATTGTCGCGGGAGCAACAGCGAGGACTGACTGGAGGAGGATCGGCTTGTTCTGGCCACTAGCAGCAGGATTACAGACTCCGATGTGCCGTACGGCTCAAACACCTGGTGTAAAACTGGCATCATGAAGTAAATAGATTTACTTCTAAAAGATTTATGTATTAAATACATTTACAAAGACGAAAACGAAGGACGTTTTTGCTATCATTTTAGTTAGTTTCAGTTAGTTTTGTGTGTACACAATACAGTTTCAGTTAGTTTTGTGTGTACACAATACAGTTTCAGATAGTTTTAGTTTTAAAAAAAAGTCTCGCTTTTATTTTTATTTCAGTAAACGAAAATGTTTTTCAATTCTAGCTTTCGTTTTCATTTAACTATAACAATCTTGGAGTGTAGTAGTTATTTAGTGATGCGTGAACCGTTTAAAAAAAATAATCCATGTGTTTAGCATTAAAAAAAGTACTATATCAGGTAATGCGGTGACATTATGTGCTCTATATCCTGTACAAACAATTGACAATTTACAGGTGAGCCAAAAACTTTCACACCATGGCAAAAGGAAAAACTGCAATGTACATAGTAGTAGTAGTAGTATTATATTAAATAACATTTATAATATTGGAACTCTAAAATTTGTATTATTTTAAATTGAAGCAATCTGTTGCATATCCTTGGTAACAAAATATATTCTAAAAATTGTCTGGTTCACTGTGTATACCTGCGAATCGTGTAGTTGGTTATGAAAGCGCTGGATAAGATCATTGAGTTCATCATTGAGCTCTGAAGTAATGCTCCTGCCAGACACACTTCCAGTAGTCTCCGTAACAACTGTAACACGTAAAACACAGGTAGAATAAAAACAGAAGCAAATCTAACTTCTAGAGGCACAAATCCCATCGTAAACATCACTCGTACCAGTGTCATCCATCACTGCTATGGCTAGTTCAGCGCTTTGCTGCATGGCCAGTAGTGCAGCTTGACGGCCTTGTAGTGCTCGGAGTTGTTCCTGCTGTTCCAGCATCTTTTTTAGCAAGTCATGCTGCTTTCGCATGTTTTCTAGCTCTTCTTTCTGCTCTCTACAGACCCCATGGCCCTAAAAGAGAGGAAGATTTCAATATGGCAAACAGCTAGTATCAACATATGGAACCATACAGCAACATCATGCTGAGATTTAAGGTTGCCAGAGACATTTCTGTCTGTCAGCTAAGATCTAGGCTCAACAATATGCATCACCACTGGCCAAATGCCAGTGCAAAAGACTTTCAGGACAGCTGACATAACGTGCAAAATCTTAAGTCAGCTCCTCTTCACACAATCATAGATTTTATGCCTCAACAATAACTTGGAATTTCTGCTATGTATTGGGCACTCTTGGTATGAATTCTGATGATTTCAAAATTATTAGGGTAACATTATCTAATCTGTACAGGCATTTAAAACTTCATCAGTCAGATATCATTTTGACACTTAGACAGTCATTTCTAGATATTACTGTAAGCTGAAATGTATTCTTTAAAAAAACTATTACATTTTATTATGGCAGGTCAAACTACTGGCCTGGCCAGGTTAGCGGGGAATACCATCATTGACATCATATTACACATATAAAAGAAGAAAAAAAACTAATCATTGAAACCTAAAGACTCTACAACCACTAAACCCCAAAGCAGCTGGTCATGGACCAGTAATTAAGATATACTGTCCTATTCTAAAGCTTGCTTTTCCTTTGTGGACCTCCCTTCCATTTTATCCTCAAATGAACCCAATAACAAAGTATAAGGGCTGCACGGTATATTGTTTCAGCATTGATATTGCAAGCTGACCAGGTGCTACAGTTCTGAACACATTTTTGTGGAGTCATTACAAAAATAGTTAAGTTTAAAGTGAAATTATTATTTGCATGTGCTTTTAAGGACTGACATTGGATTATCATTTTGCAATGTCAGATCTAGCCCTACCAAGATTATTTATGTTCCTGAACACAATATTAGACTGCCCTTGCAGTCAAGTAAAAAAGTAAAAACAAAAGTAAAAAAAAAATAATAAAGATAGTAAAAGGGCAGCATCTAACAAGCAGAACATGCATACATTTCTAATATTATCTTACAGTTCCATGGAAATCTGTCAGCATGAAATTTCTTTCTGCAGCATGCTAAATCTCACCAAAACATTAAATATCAAAATTACATTTATTCAAATTAAAAGTATGTTTGATATAAATGTCACTTAATAATTTAAACAAAACATAATCTTAAAACTTTAAATTCATTAAAACTAAATTTTTAAAGACACTACACCAACTTGCCTGACATTCAGGGACAAACTAGAAACATATTATAAGTAAAACAAGCCAAAAAATAATAAAAAGAAAGAAAGAAAAAGCTCCCATTTACAGCAATACAAGTGAGTGTTTGCAAGCCATCTTTGCTTACAAAGCATAAACTTCAGATTATTATAAATATTCTATCAGATTATATCAGACTACTATTCTATCTCATGTAGGATTTTCAGAGAGCAGAGTTTTACAAGAGCAGTACAACCTTTACTATCTTACATGTAATTAAAATTTACAAGATCATAGAAAATAAATAAACAAATAAACTAGTATCTCTCATTGGAACTGAACACAGTAATCAAAACTAAATTGCAATACACAGTCCCACTGCATAAATATAAAATACATCTATTTTGCATACTTTATGTAGTTATATCATCAATAACAGACAGCTGTCGGTTATTAGACGGCTGTCATTTCAAGACCTGGATGGATATTCTCTCCCAAATATTTGCTTTTTACAAGCACTTTGTCTAGAAATGGCAGACGTTTTGACATGATTGTGTACTTTGAAAATTAAAGTGCAGACTCTGAGGTCCTTGTTTTGAACTATCACACATTGGCATGCACACAGAACCAGTCCTGGATTCACATCTCTTTCACAGTTGTAAAACAGTGTTCTAAATAAATGCGTTTAATGCCAAGCACATTCTGTTCTTTAAAGTCTTGTCCATCAACATTTCAATAACTTAAAACAGTATTGAAAAAATGATTGTGGAGAAGTTCAAAATCGATCAATGGTATAAAATTGTCAGATCGCTCAACCCTACTTTACCTTCCACCTTGCATGCCCTGTACATTGTGATGATCAATGTTCAGTTCAGGCAGCAAGATGTCAGAAAGAGCCTTTGTGCGTACTCACAGTGGCACTGGAGGTTTCGGAGCGCGGCTCCAGGTTCAGAGACGTGCTCTCGGCCACCGAGCCTGAACCTACTGCCGAATCCACCGTAGCACCTTCATCATCATCATCATCATCCTCATTTTCCCTCGCCTGTAGAGCGTAGGGAGGAGGGGCAGGGCTCAGAACAAACCCAATTTAAAACTAGCCAATACTTGCAAAAACTTCTACATTTGAGAATTTAAACGGATATAAACTGAACAGGAATAAGGCAACAGCACAACACAAATGATCTGGATATTGGATACTTTTCTATTCAACTTCACACTCGAAAACATTAACATGCACAGCTACTGCAAGTGAGGTCACACTGAAGAGCAAAAGCATGCTGAGGGGAAAGAAAGACGACATGTTGCCCTAGATTTGGGCTCCACATTAATCAAGCCCACACCACTAAGAACAAAGCCTAACACTGCATATCAGTGGTATGATTTAGGTTATTAAGAGTGCTGGCCAAGGTCTGAAACTAACTCATCACCAGACACGAGACAAATTTCAGTATTTGTTTGTCTTGGCATTTCTTTCTCTCAACAATACAACATCATTTTTTCTCCAAAATCATTTCAAATGACATAAAATAATATTGAACTTATAAGGCTGCAGCATTTATTATTGTCCCTTGTCATTTATTGTCAAGTTACCTCAACATCCAGTTACCTTGAGTTGATATATTTAAATGTAGTTTTACAAAAGCAGATTCTGTATTTTAAACTGCACTAAAATCCCCCGGCAATGTAAAATAATGAACTCAAAATACTCAACTCCATTCTAATATTTATTCATTTTCTTTTTAGTTTAGTCCCTCTATTATTCTGGGGTTACCACAGCGGAATGAACCGCCAACCTATCCAGCATATGTTTTAAGCAGCGGACTCCATTCCAGCCACAACCCAACACTGGGAAATCCATTCTAATATGCCATTTTTAATTGTTCTTGCAAAGGGTTTTAGGAATGTACCAAATGACTGATACTTGATAAGCTTTGATTAGGTTTTTGTATAACTGTTATTATTTTACTTTTTTCCCTTTGGAACAATAAATAATTTGCCTCTAACTGAAATATTTCACTGAAATAGGTACAAATGTAATCAAGCCATTAAATATAAAATCACAAGCATTCACTTTCACAGCCCTATATTGGATGCTTAGGCAGTGGACAGTAGGCGTTAAAAAGTGTTGTCATTTAGACTGATAACCCACCAAAAAAAAAAAAAGTTTATACTAGTGTTAACATTTGCATGTCTGTTACTTATGTATTTTATATGTATCGGACACTGACAAAACTGCAGTAGCTGAAACTGTAATATATTAATATATGGTTATTAAACATACGATCAACCTAAACAACATGTCATATTTCGTAACGATCTTTAGGGTGCATATAAAAGAACAACTTTCTAATAAACAAAGAGAAAAATACTGACCAGCATCTTCTGAAGAAAACGCAGGTAAGATTTCTCCTGCTCTTTTAAGTGAGTGATGAGGAGAGAGAGACGTTCCACGTTTGCAGGCACATCATTCTTTTCCACCAGGTCGTCTCTCATGGATGTGGCCTTGCCAATGTATTCACGAATTTGCACCAGTTTACTGACAACCTGAATGAAAAAAACAAGCTATGTGAATAAACAGGAGCACAAGCAGAAGAGATGCTAAAGAAATGAGCAGAAAGGTATGCAGACTGAGAAATAGATGGAGGAGACAGAAGGAAGTGAACAGAAAGACAGGGAAGAGAAGAGAAAGAGACCAAGGAAGAGCTCTCACACGGACAGTGGCATATTTTTAAACTGGCCTAAATTCTGAGCGCTCACTGACACATCTGTGCTCCAGTTTTTGCTCAGCAACAACGGGTAGAATGTTCTAACTACTAACAGAGTAGTGTACAATCTACTTTTATTATTTTAAAAAGCAGATCATTTTAAAGGCTTTAACAATGGTCAGTTTCTATTCCTAATAGACAAAGTTATATCAGTTTTTCAATAAAAATAAGTAGGGCTGCACAATAACAAAAAAAATGATAATCAAGATTATTTTGCTCAAAATGTTAATCACAATTAATAATAACGATTAATCCTTTGGTTAACTTTCATTATATATAAACCTTATATATATATTATTGAACTTCACAGCCACAAATATAAATAAAACACAACTTGTAATAAAATAAAGTAATAAAACTGGGCGGGGACTAGATACTTCGATTAATAATCGCATACTTCTGCGCTGGCGAGCACCTTCAAAAATAATCCAAACCTTTGTTTAGAGATGGGCTCAGGAAGTGCTCAAAAGTGTGGCTACATGTGACGAAGAATGATGGCAAAGATAAGTCTAATTATTGTAATAAACTAATATGTTATAAAACTGGGTGTCACGACCAACATGACCAAGCATTTGCGGTTGGTTCACAAACATCGATTAATACATTTCAATATTTAATGCATAAAATAGGCTAGTCTTTTCATAAAGTGTGTTTAATTGATCTGAAACTTTTAATTTTTTTTTTTCTTGTAAATTATAAAAGTTGCATCAGATCGATAAAAAACAAACCTGAATATCAGCGTGAACAGGATCAAATAGGTTACTTTTTTTTTTTACATTGGAACAATTGGATACAGTGTCTTCTGTCAACATGACTGGTAAACGCAATATTTGGTTAATTTAGAAAACAAATGTTGTTCGTTTTAGTAATGCATGGAAAAATGCAAAGCAGAATTCTCCTGAGCTCATTAGCCCACTGACGACAGCCAATTTGTGGTGGCTTTTAAGGTGGTTAATGAGGTTTGTTGTGTTGTCTTGAGACGTTTGAATTGAACAGGAGCAAAGGCTACCTGATCAACATCACATTCCTAGAAAAATATGCTTGCAATCTAGAAGCAGTCTCGTCATGCTTGTGACTAAATTAATTCTAAAAAGGAAGTAATTATGGAGCAAGGTGAAACACAAATGCACACAACTCAAGTAATTATGGATTACTAAGATATTAAACACATCTTGATTTACCTGACTGCTGTCAATGGAAAGCTCTCCTCTCCCATCCTCCAATCCCAACCTCTGGGCACCGTCCAGACTAAAAGGTTCTTTAACCACTGCTGGAACTGGGGCAAACAGCTCTTTCCCAGGACTCTGTTTCTTGGGTTCCTTGCCCCCAGGTGTGGAAGAGGTGGACGCAGTGGGCTCTTTGCTTTTGTTAGTGTTGAGGTGAATTGGCAGAAAGTTGAAAGGTTTCTTGGCCTCAGTAGACAGCTGTCTTTGATTGTTGGCTGCAGTTACACGGCCTTGAGAATCACTGCCAATGCTTCTCTGTTGGGATGAAAAGTGATATTTTGGATTACCAAATGATGTCTCTGACATTTGCATTTCCTTTTTAAAGCTGGCCTGAATTTGATGGTGATCTATTTGAGATTAAGGGCTTGCTTCTGAGGATTTGCTTCAAAACAAGTTCAAATCCATGTACTTCCTGTCTTGAAACAGTAGCAAGCTTATAACTTCAGCCAGATTGAATGGGTAAGTGAAAGCGTGTCAAAAACTTAATCCTGGTTGTAAAGCTCCACTCACCTCATCCAAATCAGTGAAGTTTATGACCTGCCGGAGTCGGTCAAGCTCAGCCTGGTCAGGCACAGACATCTGAGTGCTGTATTTGACATGAGGAAAGGAATGGGGTGTACGTGCTCTCCGTCGCCCTGCTCCAGGGGTAGACTCTGGAGAAATATCATTGGTTAGCCTGCTCTCTGACATAGCAGAGAACTTCTTCCTGTTCTTCTCAGATGAGCGGTTGGCCTTCTTCTGCTGCACTCCCCAATCCTGAGAGAATGGGAATCAACATTATAAACCATACACAATTGGAAAGTTTAATTGAACGTTTTATTAGTCAAGCTAAACTAAGCATGAGCTGCGCAACAGCTCTCAAATATTAAATGTTATTGTTAAAGAATACGTCCTCCTCAAACTGGTAAACAAGCTCGTCTTTCCCTCATCACAAACTCAGTTACTTGAATGGAATTTTTGTTAATGCCCAGACAGATCTATCCTTAACTCAACCGAAAAAATATTTTTATGATTTATATGACACAAAATATCAGTAATACCCCTTTTGTCTTTTTATGCATCTTGGCAAAATGCATTGCTAGCAAGTGGCTAAATTAGACTACAGAGGTTGTCACATACCATGAAGGTCATAACAAGTACCAGGAAATCACATATATATACACACTAGTTCACTTCAACAGCCTTGCGTGTTTATACACACACCACTGCAAGAGTTGTGGGAAAGCTTTGCAGTGAAGTTACATATAGTTATTATAGTTCATATCCAATATAGTTAGTTTATATTCTCATATATTAGGAAAGCTTTTAAAAATAATAAACTTTGCTGGTAACTGAGCTTATTGTCTGCACTAATCCAAAAGTAAACGAAAAACTCCTGCTGGCTGTTTGCTGAGGGAACCAAGGTGATGATATCAACTTCCGTGTTGGCCTACAAAAACATCTCATGCCAGCAGAACTCTTACTCCTCCTGTTACAAAGGAAGTACAAGATCCAGAACTGAATCCTACCATATTGTTGAGTCTATCATCCAAGCTTCCATTGGAGATGGTCCAGTTTTGGCAGCTCCTGCTCGTCTGTACCATCGTCAAATGGAGTGCCACCCGTTGCCATGATGAACATCAGAATCTGCAGAAAACAACCAAGTATTCTTACGCAGACCTAAACAATAGAAATATACATCTTTAATTAATCTTTTAGTTTCAAGTGGAAAGGCTGAAATTTGACCAGCTCAAGAATCATTTGAATGCATATTTCATTCAAATCTGAAATTGAAAATCATCATTTACTTAATCCAACCTGTTTGACTTCTTTCTTCTGTTGAAAAGAAAAACTATTTGAAGAAAGCTGGAAATCTGTAACCACTGACCTTTAACAGTATATGTTTGTCCTACTATAAGAAATTAATATATAGGTTTTCAGCTTTTTTAAAAACAACTATTGGAACCTCTAAGGTGAGGTAAAAACAAAGACTATAGAATACACAAGATATGTCACTCGTATCTTTTTGAATGGGGAAAAGTGTAACGGTCAATATAACGAATAAAGTCCGCCTTCTAGTACAAGAGCCAATCATCAATGGCTATATGGCAAATAAAGGCCACCTTCTATTAGTTGCACGGTTTACCGATACTATGGTATTATCGTGATACTATGGCTCCAAAATACTGACGGTGCCACTGTAGTTTCTAAACAGTAGTATCGTCATTAATGGTCTATCTACAATATATAATGTTGAGTGTGGAAAAGTAACTAAAATGCTCACACATTCGTGCAACAATAGACCATTTTATTTGAATAGTCTGTGGAGCCCGTTTAAGGTTGCAAACTGTAGAATTCACTTATTGCACGTTTTCTGATGCTTCAGTTCGAATCTGAATCAGTTCATTTCTGCTCCTGTCAATATGATTTAGTAGCTACAACAACCGCGACAATCTCGATTCTTACCTGATAGGACTGAAAAATGAACAAAAAAAAACAATAGATACAGGAAACATTGAAACAATTTTTGACCACTTCATAAAGCCTAATTTGGTTGGAAAAATTTTCTTTTTGCAACAAATGTCATTTGGTATAATTTGCATCTTTATTTAAATGTATTTTTTGTTGGCCAGTTATCTACAAAATAAACAAAAGGAATGAATACATTTTAGGTGAAGTGGCGTGCAAATACTTTCTTTCAATAATAAGGGAATCATTCATTCAATTCAAGTAGACATATTATAACATAAAATATAGTATTTCAGACAATTTTCTTTATTTCATGGATTTGAGTTATGAATTACAGTATCGCAATACTACTTGGTATCACGATACTTCAGCTGGTATAGTACATGAACATGAATCAATGGTATCACGACAACCCTAGCTTATATTACAGGAGCCAATTATCGATTGCTATACAGCGAATAAAGCCCAACTTCTAGTACAGGAGCAAATCATCGATCGCTATAGATTGACCATACTCCGGGGGAGGGGGGAGGACCAGAAGTGAGTATCTGCAGATTTTGTGTGATTCGAGCATTTAGAAATGAAACTAAAGGGACAGTTGTTGTTTAATTTCATTGATAATTCCTATTTCCTAATATGAAATTCAATCATAAGCTTGGCAAGCAGTTTTGGAGAATTTGATGTTTCCCCGTTCAAACAGAATCCCTGAGAGGCGTTTCAAAGATGGCCGCCGAGTGAAATGACTTGCCTTAAAGGGACTTTGGTAAAAAAAACTTGGAACCTCTAGTCTAGGGTGAGTAAATTTTCATTTTTAGGTGAACTATCCCTTTAATATGCCACACTGACTGCCGGAGCATAACAACGTTAACCTGAATAACTTTTAAACGACTAACAGTTATTAAATACTTTAATTGATATACTGAGAAATTTATTTTTTTATCTGACAAAATATACAGGGAGCTTGTGCTCTATATAATTGTTCAATTCGTTCAGGACCGTTTACTGAGATTTTGGGTAGACGTTGATAGTATTAACTTTCTTGGCAAGGCTGATCATTTTCTCTTCAGAAACACCTTAAATGCATCATCAGGATCTACAATTATTAATAGATTTGTCTGTAAGTATTATTATATTTGGTCTTTTAAAGTGCAGGTAGCCATTGACTTACATTTCGGGATCCCCAAGGACCACTAGATATTTCTACTGCAAAATGTAGCCTAAGTTACATCTTGGACATCACCTGCAAAATTGATCACTAGCAGTTACCCTTTTAATAATGCATTTGTGGGACATTTTATTGTCAGTTGTGCCAAAAGTCCCCATTAAGTGGTGACGCTGACTTACAAGATCATTTAAAAGTAGTACCACTGTCCAGTAAATGCAATACAACGATGCGTTATAAGGTTTTTCTATAAAATGTTAGTAAGATAACGTTATTGAATGATTGTTGTTTTCGAGCTACGATCATATAACGTTAGTCGTACACTGTCAGCTAATATACGGTTAATGTTTAAAAACAATAAAATGCATCGTGTTATTTTAATCTAATTGTAACTTACTTTCGAAAGCTGAAGTCTGTGCTTTAGTCCCCTTGAAAAGTAACGTTAAACAGCTCTGGAAATCGCTCTCGTTTATGAGTGGCAAGTTAGATCCGTTAAAACGGTTGACAAGGTCAACCTGATCAGTTTCCCTGCTAACTGTCAACACTGGCTTCTCTACATGCTTTTACCTGTGTAACGTAGGAAGAAACTGTGCTGAACGCGTTTACTAACATTTTAGCACAAAACCTTACGGTTAATAGCGGAGTTTTGGGTACAACCCCATCACAAACATAAAACCCTCATCAGTAAATCAATGACAGGAATTTTATGGCGAGTAACGTTAAAGGTTTTGGGTCTGTCACTATGGTAACCTCTGGCACAAAACTACAATCCCCGCGAAAACTCCCGGCTAAAAAATGAATCCCAACCAACAGCAACAACAATACATCCAAACGACTCGGGCCTAGTTAATATAAACAGTAAACATTAAAGTCTGAAGCTAAATGTCAAATAAGTTTGATAGCGTAATTCCATTTTTAACCATACTTCGTGTTCTTAAACTTGTCCACCTGACACAAAGGCATCTGACCGGTGCATCACTCTGAGACAACACGAGCCACTTCGGCCACCTTCAAGCGTTCCTGATCCATTGGTTTCATTTAAAATTGTTGTAAATGTTGATTAAATGATAGCAAAACCTTCAAATTTGAGTGATAGTTCACTCCAGGAAACGAAATAAGCTGAAATGTATTAAAATAACTTTCAATTTCATGTGAGGGAGCTAGCAAGCTAACAGAAGTTGGGAGAGAAAGAAACAACTGAAAGAGCAAAGCTAGCATACAGATTTTCTGAATAATCAGCGAACTTACCTTGAACGTTGTGGCGAACTCTTACTGTAGCATGAAAATAATTCCCATATGAAGTTCTGTAAAAACCCAAGATAAAGTGTCAATGCGTAGTGTGCCTTCCACTCGGAGTGACTGCCTCTCCAGTGGCAGCCATCTTTACCCCATATCCAAACAAACCAGCGGAAGAACACAGCTCTCATTTTCAATACAGCAAAATTTACAGTGAGTTCCTTTCGGCTTGCTATGTAATTTGACATTAAATTTTATATATTTATATTTCAAGATGAGAAAATCAAAAATGACGAGCTGGTTAATGAATTAAGGCCGCAAAAAGTGGCACTACTTTACTTCTCGGAAGCATCTGGAACAGTTGGAGAAGTTGTGCGCGATGTCTTAAAAGTACAGATGCAAAAAATTAGACTGATGGAATGATGGAGTGAAACTGCAAAATAATTAAGTATTTTGTAAAGAACACTTATGAATTGGAAGATAAAATATCAAATAAGTCAAATATTAATTAACGAAACATGTTCACATGGTTCGATTTTTACCCTAAAATAAAAAAGCAATGTCAAGGGCAAACCCTTGAACAACTGCAAGGTTAAAATGATAGTATCACAATCGATTTATTTTTAAAAGTGCATAGTCAACCTTCTTTTTACATAGATTAAGACATAGGTTCTTCATCTTTGTGTCATAGAAATCTGCAGGGTATGGGTCTTAAAGTGCCCTTGATTATTACAATAAAATAATTTAATAATTTAATAAAATATATTGTTTAATGTTATTTCACGTGGTCCATTTTTTTTTCAAAACAAATAAATACTAACTAAAATTAATTCACAACATGTACTGACTTGGTGTTCTTAAACTTGTCCACCTGACACAAAGGCATCTGACCGGTGCATCACTCTGAGACAACACGAGCCACTTCGGCCACCTTCAAGCGTTCCAGATCCATTGGTTTCATTTAAAAATTTTGTAAATGTTGATTAAATGATAGCAAAACCTTCACATTTGAGTGATAGTTCACTCCAGGATACGAAATAGGCTGAAATGTATTAAAATAACTTTCAACTTCATGTGAGGGAATTCACAACTTAGGGTTAGGTTTATTGTGAGTTGGTTGCTTATAACAAGTACACAAAATAATACAGGGGGGGATTCAAAAAGAATACCACAACATTCGGGTTGATGTCACTCGAGTGTCTGGAGGGGGTCATATTGAACATCAATAAACTTGTTTTCTACTAAAAAAAAATTTTGATGAGTACTCCTCACATTGATTAATTACCCAAGGTTCCATCATGTTTCTTTGATTAAATACAGATGTTCAAAGTTGTGGTATTATTTTTGAATCACTCTGTATTACTGATATGCTAATAATTTGGGCTATATCCAGTTTGAAAAGAGTAAGTGCATCAGTGAATTATATTTTTCAACATGTATATGGATTTTTTTTTCTGGTATACAGCATGTTTCTACTAAAATAGCTAGTGTTTGCATCACCCCTGATTATGCAATATTGTTATTGATCCACAGATTTTGAAATCATGAAGTTTGCAAGACAAATACTGTTGACTGCTTTTTAGTGAGCAATATTTTGAGCTAATTCAGTTAATAAGCAATGTTCATATGGATACTGACATGCATACATACTGTACAGTATGTATGTATTCTCTCGAACATGCTCACACATGCCCTCTATAATGCACCATTCCTGGCATCTTAAATAGTTCAACCCTCAAAGTTGTTTCCAATCCTCTTTACATTTCTTTGTTCATTCATTCGTTTCTTTTCGGATTAGTCCTTTTATTAATCAGGGGTCGCCACAGCAGAATGAACCACCAACTTATCCAGCATATGTTTTACGCAGCGGATGCCCTTCCAGCTGCAACCCATCACTGGGAAACACCCATACACTCTTACATTCGCACACATACACTACAGCCAATTTAGCTTATTCAATTCACCTATAGCGCATGTCGTTGGAATGGACGTGGGGGAAACCGGAGCACCCGGAGGAAACCCACGCGAACATACAACTCCACACAGAAATGCCAACTGACCCAGCCGGGCTAGAATCAGCGACCTTCCTGCTGTGAGGAGATCGTGCTACCCACTGCGCCACCGTGACACCTTACATTTCTTATTAATTATTTGGATTTGGAAGAACCTGAGCGGGAGCAAAGTAGAAGAATTTTAATTTTTGGGTGACCTGTTATCTTAGTGCACACACACACACACACACACACACACACGCACACGCACACGCACACACGCACACACACACACACACACGTACATAAGCTCTAAAATGTGAAAGTTATATTGTGATTAGTATATTTATAAGAGAGCCTAGCAAACAGCCTAGCAAACAGAAAACTTTTTCACAACTTTTGTCCAGGTTCTCTGAAATTAGGAACAGACATTATTTTAATGTTCTAATGTTCTCAAAATTTAAGTACAAAAGCATTTTATTGATCTTTCCCCAACCCCTAAAACATTTGTCTAAGTTTTTCAAATCCTACTTGTTTCAGAATGTTCAGTTGTTGTTGTTTAATATTTTGGGATTTAACAAGAAGATATTTTGAATAATGTGGATAACAAAACAGTTGCTGGTTCCTGTTGTCCATAGCATAGAAAAAATAAAAATCAATCAAAATAAGTAAATACAAATATCATCTTTTATCTTTAGCAGAGGAAATGAGTTAATAACTTAAAGTACATTTTGATCTTTCAAAGTACCTGCAGACATGTTTTTTTGTTTTTTTTTTATGAGAGAGCATTTGTAAATATTTTTAGAACATCTTTTGTTAGTTAAGGTTTTTCTTATTGTAAATTAATTTATGAAGAATATATTTTCACTTTGTTCAAATATAAATTCCTTTATCCTATAGACTTTAAAACTCACATATAATAATAATTTGTGTTTGCCATAACATAATTTTTTTTCAGTCTTTTCCTAAGTGTATTTAACATTGCGTATTTCACACAATGTCCCACTCCTTCATTTGATTTCTTTTTCATTTTGTTCTAATATAATTTTCTTTAAACTGTAAAATATGTAGAAAAACAAAACATATTAAAAACCCAAATATAATAATAATAATAATAATAATAATAATAATAATACATTTTGTTTTCAAAAATAAAGTAATTTTTC